>SNQJ01S0073366.1:15041-47593 GCA_010110895.2 Picea sitchensis | reverse complement strand
TTTTGTGGTAATTTCTTTGTATATCAGATTCTTGATTGAGGAGTTCCTGGGTAACTTGAGCTTCTTCCATGACTGCTTGATGCCTTTCCAGAGTTTCCTGAATTTTCTTCTTTTCCTCCATGGGGGTTCCGAGGTGTTTGGCCTAGAGTTTTAGATTCAATTTGAGAATTCTAAGTTTCTCTTCCCAAACAAAGGAGGGGGAGCCCGAGACGGAGAGATTCCAGGAGCGGAGGACTAGAGAGTGGAAGGATTCATGGTGCACCCAAGAAGGGATGAATCTGAAGGGGAGAGGACCTAGAGATGAAGGAGGGAGGAGAGACAAGGAGACAGGTTTATGGTCTGAAGTGGAGTGGGGCAGAACTTTGGAAGTGGCTAACAGACCAAGGGAAAGGAAGGAAGACTGGACAAGAAAGCGATCTAGTCTGGCAACAATGTGTCCTGGCCCTAATCTCCTGTTAGACCAAGTAAATTTTCCGTTTGTTGGGATGATGTCTTCAAGTTCCCAACCAGAGATTAAGTCTTCAACCCATTCCCGGGCAGGGTCTCTAACTATCGATCCCCCTTTCTTCTCGACTTGAGAGACGGTGACATTTAGATCCCCTGCCACTATAAGGTTTACAAGATTGCTTTGGTTAAGAAAAAGAGCTAAGGAGTCCCAGTAGTCTTTCTTCTTAGTAATTGAAACAGGAGCATTCAAGTTAAAAAGACTTACCTGATGCCCGGATCCTTTATGCAGCAGCTTGGTGTAGAGCCAATGGGTGGTTGTTGCTTCTTCTACTAATTCGATTTTTGAAGAGTCCCAAAGGGTTGCTAACCCCCCTGAGGCGCCTCAGGCGCTTACTGCCCGACTCGGGTCTTTCTTCCAGAAAAAATTACTTGCCCGGAGGAGATCTTCCTCCTCAAGTTTCGTCTCCTGGATAAGGAGGACTTCAGGTCTTGCGAGCCTTATTAAGTCTCTCAAGGCTTCTTCTTTTGTCTTACTGCCAAGTCCTCTGCAGTTCCAGGAGACTAAATGCATTATTTACTTGCTTGAGGAAGGGGAGCACCTTTCGGCGTCCTCCCCTGTTTCGACCCCAGTTTGGTGTTTATCATATCCAGGATTGTGTGCTGTGTGCCCTGAGTTACTTCCTTGTAGGACAATTCTTCTCGTCTTTTTTTCTCTAGATTTCTTCCTCGTTTTGGCTGAGCAGGTGATCCTTTTGGGCTACTTACTTCAGTGTCATCCTCCTCCACTGTTTCGGCCTCAGTGTTTGTATCCAGATTGGTATCGTCCTTACTCGAGCTTATGTTTTTGGCTCCTGTGCTGGGGCTCGCTGGGGCTCCGGAATGTTGATTTCCTTCTTCTTCAATAACTATAGTGGGATTGCCTTGTGCTTTTGGGTTTCCTTGAGCATTGTTCTTAGAGTTTACTTCTTTGGATGGTTCCTGGTGCATCTTGTCTCTGTTTTTAGTGTTCTGCGAGTTTTTCCCTCTCCTTACTTTTTGCCAGCCTTCTGCATCCTCCGTCCCGCTGGCTTGTAGTTTGGGGCAGTTCCTTTGAAAATGACCGTACTCCTGGCAATTTCTGCACTTGAACGACAGGTGTTCATAGTCCATTTTTTGGTAGTGGGTCCAAGAGCCAACGGTTAACTTGACATCTTCTGGGAGCCCTACCTCCAGATCAACCTCCACACAGATTCTGGCACATGTATATTGTCCCTTATTGTCTGCTTTGTCGATGAACTTGCCTACTCCGTTCCCGATTCTATGCAAAGATTCGAAGTCCCAGCAGTGCATTGGGAGATTTGGAAGTCTAACCTAGACTGGCACTTCCTTAGGCATGTCCACCAATGGGTTAAAGTCTGGTGTCCATTTGTTTAAATAGAGACCCTGGGTCCCCATGAAGTAAGGTCTGTTTCTGAATACCAAATCTCGGTCTTCTTCAGAAATGAATTCAAAGACGAAATATCCTCTTCCCACTGGGTAGCAGGTTACTCCATTCGCTAGGTTCGGTCTCCAGTTCCGTTGTATCCAATCATATGTTGTTTTGGTAGACGACCACAGGCCCATAAACTGTCCCACTAATCCTCGATTGGCTAGAGCGACTGTTATTTTCATAGGATTCTCTTCAGGTAATGCGATTTCAGGAATTTCGTCCAGTTTCTTTATAAATTTCGGGATCTCTGGAGGAGAAGTCTTCTTCCCTTGACTGTGGATAAGCCTGCGGAATGCATCCTCGATCGATTTCATGGAAGAGGGGGCGGGGATTCCGCCCCCAGGCGCTGCCACAAATTCACCAGGTGTTAATACCTTGCGCGATAGTGGGATTAACTTGGCGTTTGGCATGGTCGCTCCATCCCCATGGTCGCTTCATATGGACAAAATTTTCTTTTAAAGAACCCAACCCTTAACACTATGGCTCCATTTCAATATGTTAGATGTTGTGAGAGGAAGTTAAGGACTTTGACGGCTTATGTATGGGAGGGTTTGGTAAAAAATCGATAAGCTGCAAGAATCTCTCAAACATTTTTATAACTACCCTCTCTGCAAATGTTTTTTAATTTCATTTTCTAACCTGTTAATTGTGTGTTGAGTGTAGATTCAGAGACTGTGTCTGTGGAGGAAAATGGAGGGAAGGCATCAAGATCACTATTTCCAAGTAAATCGAGCATGACTCGGAAGAGAATTTCTTTCATGGCCATCGAAAGCAATGATTAAGTAGATAATTATTTATTTCTCATCATGTCTGGTCCCAATATAGTCCCAATGATTTTATGGACACATTTTTTTTTACTGTGGCATATATCCCACCCGTTGCAATTTTTTTTTACCATCAACACATTTAAGATGAATTTATGTATTTTTTCCACAGTTTTTAATGGCTTAATTTCCTATTGTTTATCAACAGTCCTTGCAAACTTCTCCAAAATCCATAATTGAGAGTATTATGGTCCAATTTAAGAAGTGTCTACACTCTATATATATTGAGAAATGAACTGCGTTTGAAGCAATGGCAATAGAAAAGTAGGGTGTCAAATGTAGCCTGCGAAGAACATGATGAAAAATAGCAATGAAGCGCGCAAAATCGAAAGACAGAGAATATAATTGCACAAAATCCAAAATGTCATTGTTTAAAGCGGATTAATATAAACAAAACTTTAATTTATATTTATATTCCTTACTTATCAAATTTAATATACTAAATTATTAAAAGTTCCAATCGATTATATAACTTTGACTTATAATACAAGCCAGATGTCGAGGCAATTCACTGGATAGAGAGGGATGCGAAGAGCGTATGAAATGCAAAATATAATTATATCAATAAACAAAGACATGAACAATCATGTAAGAAATCTGCCTATTTCTTTATTATTAATTTCTTTAATATCAATTAATATCAATGATAGTCCATAGACTAATATCAATCTGTGGAATTATTTAATTTCTTTGATTATAGTCCATATTTAAACATATCTGGGTGCACAGATTGTTATAGTCCATGGAAATTAAAGAAATTGTAGAGTTTAAATAGAGTTTATAGAGTTTTTCCCAATTAAATAAAGTTTATAGAGTTTTTCGTGAATCGAGAATCCTCTTTCTTCAAGAATAAAAAAAAAACAAATTCTTTTATTTTTCTAATTTTAATTTCATTCCTTTATGATTATAATTACTCTTATATTGGAATATGTGGATTAATCAATCTTTTAATCATCAATTTCAATTTTAGGGATGGCAATTGAAGATGTGTCTTATTCTCTAATGGATGAAATTTAATGCTCATAACTAATTACTTCTCTAACCATTGATTCACACGTTAACTTATTAAGAAGAGTTAATATGTATAAAACTCCTCATTTCCAAATTTATACTCACTTTAAAAATAAAATAATGATCATTAAGTCAAAAAAATCATATATTTTGATTTATTTTTAGTAATACTAATATGAAAAAAGTAATTGATTTTAGTCATAAAGTTATTGAAGTATAATGTTGCAAAATTTAACCAATATAGATTAGAAAGTTTATTTAGATATTTAGATTTGTTTTCAGACCTACTTTGAAGGTTTGGAGTTTAGTATTTGTGAAGAAATAATAACAAAATTGAGAAAATTTTAAAACTACTTGTAATAATATCCTTGAAATTAGGTGCAATATCTTTATATTACCTTAGTAAAAGTGAGAATTCTTCTAATTGAGAGTATAAAGTTGGAACTCATCATCATTTTCTATCAATATGCTTACAACAAGTATAAATTATTAAATGATTTGCTATCAATATCCTTAGAACATGTATAAATCAAGTAGATTTACTATCAATGTCCTTAGAACAAGTATAATTTTCATCATCTACCAAGTTCAAATCTGATCAACATAGACTTGTTGTTGCAAGAACATAACCTCGTCATTGCAATGTAATGAACATAGCCTCATCATCGCAATGTGATGAGAATATCCAGTCATGATAATGTGAAAAACAATGTCCTCTCATCTCAATGTGATGAACATAGCCCCATCATCACAACAAATGTCCAATTGTCACAATCTAATGCACATACAAATTTTATGTTAATCACATAGCCATACAACATCCAATGAACATACAACATTTATGTTCATCACATAGCCAATTTTTACTTATATCTCTTGTCGTTGCAATGTGATGAACATAGCCCCATCGCCATAATATCCTTGTCATCATCAATGTGACACACAAATATTGTCATTGTAATGTGACACAAATATCAAGTTGTCATAATGTGATGAAAATATCCTATCCTCACAATCTGATGAACATAGCCCGACCATTGGAATCTGACAAACTTAACCATATTGTCACAATGTGAAAAACATAGCCCTATACGATGAACATACAATGTGACAAACATAACCATATTGTCACAATGTGATGAACATAACTATACTTGACCTTGGTCGACGATGAACATATGGAATTTATTTTCATCACATAGCTACTTTTTACACAAATGTCATGTCATCACAATGCGATGAACATAGCCTCATTGTCACAATATCCCCATCATCATCAATATGTGAAAAACAATATCATGTTGTCGCAAAGTTATGAACATGTCCTCGTCGTCGCAATGTGATGCAAATATCCAGTAGATTTACTATCCATACGACATAAGATGAACATACGAAATTTATGTTCATCACATAGCCATACAACATAAGATGAATCATACAATATTTGTGTTCATCACATAGCCATATGAAATAATATGAACATGCGACATTTATTTTCATCACATAGCCATATGACTTAATATGAACATACGACATTAATGTTCATCACATAGATAATTTTTACTTGTATCTCCTATCATCACAATGTGATGAACATAGCCTCGTTGTCACAATATCCTCATCATTGTCAATGTGACAAACAATATCCTGTCATGGAAATGTTATGAACATAGCCCCGTGATTGCAATGTGACAGAAATATCCAGTGTTCATAATGTCATACAACTATATTGTCCTCACATCGTGATGAACAGAGCTCGACCATTTCACTCTAACAAACTTATTCATATTGTCACAATGTGACAAACATATCCTTATACGATGAGCATACAATGTGACAAACATAACCATATTATCACAATGTGGTGAACATAACTATGGTTGACCTTGGTTAATGATGCACATATGACATTTATGTTCATCACATAGCTACGCTTTACTTAAATGTCATGTTATCGCAATGCAATGAACATAGCCCCATTGTTGCAATATCCCCATCTTCATCAATATTTGACAAAGTGATGTAGGAGCATGTCCCACATCAAGCGAGCCAGCATGGAAGACAAAGGAGGCTGGGCAAGAGCCAACAAATTTTTTGAAAACACCATGGAAATTGTTGCACTATCTTAAATGAGCCATTAAGATGAGGTGCACTTGTATAATGTAATTGTACCTTGAGCCTTTAGCTCTCGTCCTTAGTAGGTAAGAGGCATGTAATATAGTTAATGTAGGTAGGTAGAGTTGAATATTAGATTAGACAGTTTTTGAAAAAAAGAGGGAAACGGGATATAGACACCCTCATCATGTATTGTAGCATTAGCATGACTGCAGAGGAAGAGCAAGAGCATGCAGAGAGATGTGTAAGAACACCCATGTACAGATGTTTGGATTAATAGAAATAGGTTGATTCAAATTCATGGTTTTGTGTTGTTCTCTGTGTATTGATGTTATGCTCATGAATGTTTTCTTCCTGTTATACATTTTCTTTGATATGTTGTGTATATGATTTCATGTTTGAGTTTGAATTCTGAGAGGGAGAGGAAATGAATTTCAATTATTTCTCTATCTAAGCCAAGGATTCCTGCAAGGAGTGCAATCAAAGTGTCCACAAGGAGTGCGTTGACAGAGGGTTCAAATAGGTAGCATTTGTTCTCATTTTCTGCAAAAGTGCAGTTGGGCATAGGAGCCATGCAAGGAGTGCGCAAGCAAGGGAAAGTCTCAGAGTTGTGAACCTGAGAAAGAGTTGAAGGACTGTTGTTGTAGGAGTGTGTAGAGTCGAAGGTTTCAACACCTTGGAAGTGTCTGAAGGTTGCCGCAAAGAGTGCGAGCAAGAGAGTTTTCTGAGAGGACTCAGAGTTAGTAAAGCTCAGGAGGTATAGGACCTTCGAGTTATCACCAAGGGAAATCATAGGGAGTTTGTGCCATGGAATGTTCAAGTAGGTGTCGCAGGGTTGTGTACAGGTGAACGAGTTCCGTGAAGAGGAATGTTTAGTCATTTTGTAGGTTCTTAAAGGAGGAACGGATGGTCGGTATTCTTCGATGAGAAAATGCGACATCCCGTGAGTCGTTAGATCTCAAAGAGGTGCAAGGGAGATATGATAGAGTATTTCATAGGTGTGAATCTCAGGAGGGGTAGAGTTGTTGATCTGAGCCACTAGGACCGTCGGATTCACACATGGAGTCGTGCATCGGGGTTTCGTGGGTTGTAGCTCCGTAAATTTGCAACAGGAATCACGATATTGCGATACGTGATATCCCGATGACGATATATCCATGTGGACCACAAGGGTTGGTGACATGGATAGGTGGTACGAGTTATCGGGGCTTCATAGTGAGAAGTCCCGATACAATAGCATCAGGATTCGCGATACTGCGAAGTCCGAAATCTCGACGGAGCAGGAAGCGTTGAAAAGTCAATCGGCGTTTCGGCGTATCGGGGTTTGGGAGTCGGTAAGATGAGTTGCTTGATATCACGAGTGCTAAAATTGCGATAAGGAAAGTTCTGATAAGAGAGGAAAACGGTCAGTGTTGACTTGTGTCAAGTTTCGGGGATTCGAGAACTGAATGCTAGACCTTTGGATTCACGAAATCACGAAGTCCGATCTCTCGATTTGTAAAGAAGGGGGATAGCACGAGAGTTACTGTGGGTGTAGATTTCCAGATAGGGAAAAAGGAGAACGTTAGAGTTCTTCGGGCCGAGGAAGAGAGAATATCCTATGACCAGACGTGCTAGCGAGTACGCGCCTGCACCAAGTGCTATCAGAGCATCATAAAGGTTCTTTTCTTTCTGTAGCGGAGAAGAGAATTCACCATCCCACCAAGGAGAGATAGAAAATCACCCAATCCCGAAGAGGATAGGGAAATGCTGAGAAGAAGAGGTCAGCAGATGATAGATCCAGTTATAGAGAGACAAATGCATGATCTACGAGCTAGACTCGAGGACATGGAGACAGCGCAAAGATGCACAGTCAGTGTAGGGGATCTCAGTGATTCTGAAAGTGAAGCTATGGCTAAATGAGAGGAAGAAGTTGCAGCTGAAGATGCATCAAACGAGTGTTTGATCAGAGCTATTTCCAGGATGGGTGCAAGAGCGAAGATGGACATTCCAGTTTATGAGGGAAACTTGGATGCATAGGAGCTTCTAGACTAGATTAGAGCTCTGGAGACATACTTCGACTATGAAGATGTCGAAGAAGATAAGAAAGTCAAGAATGTTGTCACACACTTGAAAGGACATGAAACATTATGGTGGGATGAACTACAAGCTGACAGATGTTGCGGAGGCAAGCAGAAGATCAAGAGATGGGATCCGATGATCGCAAAGATGAAGGCGAAATTCATCCCTAGGGATTACCAAATTTCTTTGTTCAGGAGAATGTATAACCTGAGACAGATGTTGATGACAGTGAAAGAATACACTGAGGAATTCTACAAACTGAACATTAGGGCAGGTCATTGGGAGAGCGATGATGAGAAGGTTGCCAGATATATGAATGGCCTGAGATATGATATCCAGGACGAGATGAGCATGGTAACCATATGAATGGTGGAATATTCTTATCAGATGGCTCTAAAAGCGGAAGACAAGCTGAGCTAAAAGCATAGTCAGAGGGGCTGAGGCAGGAGTCATCCCAGAGGAAAATCAATTACCCAGGATAAGTACTAGAATCCCAGGGATGACTGGAAGAAACCTCAGGGTAAAATTGAGAGAGGTGGGACTTCACATAGAGGGCAGCATAATGAGCATAGAGGAGATTATGCTGACAACAAAACTTTTCCTTGTAATAGAGGTAGAGGAAGAGGAAGAGGTGGATTAATCACATGCTTCACATGTGGGAAAAATGGGCACAAGTCTTATGAGTGTCTAGATAAAAAGAAGGACATTGGAGAAGCTCACATCGTCGAGGCACAGAGGTGGGATGTTGAAGCAAAAGACGTTGAAGGTAGAATATCGCTAATGATGCGAAAAGTCCTTTTGACACCCGAGAAGGAGGTTGAAAGTTTAGTCCCCTTTTTAGGACTTCTTGCAATACCAAGGACAGAGTATGCAAGGTCATCGTAGATAGTGGTAGCACGAATAATCTCGTTTCAACCGAGATGGTAGAGAAGCTGGAGTTGGAGATGACTGATCATCCAAGCCCATATAGAGTTTTGTGGCTACAAAAGGGACATCAGGTAAATGTCACTAAACAATGCTTAGTTGAATTTAAGATAGGGGAATATAACGATAAGATATTATGTGATGTCATTCCTATGGATGTTTGTCATCTATTGCTGGGTAGACCATGGGAATATGACAAAAATGTGATTCATGATGGGCGAATGAACACATACACCCTAGAGAAGAATGGGAGGACACACATGTTGCTTCCAATAAAAGATAAGGAGGTGAATTCAGAGGTAAGAAACACTATACCTCTCATGAGTGGGAAGGAACTTCTTACAGAGGTTAAGAAGAAGGAATATCCATAGTTCATTATGGTCAGAAAGCCTAGAATTGTGTTGACTAGCAAAAGGGTAAATGATTTACCAGAGTAGGTTTAGGAACTGCTGGAAGAGTTCGCTAACGTCATAGTGGACAAATTACCTCGTTCGTTGCCACCAATCAGAAGTGTGAGTCATCATTTTGATCTCATGCCAGGAGCCAGTTTGCCAAACAAAGCCATGTATAGATTGATGCCACAGGAGAATGAAGAGGTTAAGAGGCAAGTCCAGGAGTTATTGGACAAAGGTTTAGTTAGGGAAATCTTGAGTCCATGTGCTATTCCAGCAATACTCAGTCTGAAGAAAGATGGAGGTTGGAGGATGTGTACTGACTCAAGGACGATTAATAAGATAACCACCAGGTACATATTTCCATTGCCAAGGATGGATGATCTGATGGATTGCTTGAGTGGAGCAAAATATTTTTCAAAGATTGATTTTTCAAAGAGGTTATCACCAAATCCGCATAAGAGAGGGTGATGAATGGAAGACAACATTCAAGACAAACGAGGGTTTGTAAGAATGTCTTGTTATGCCATTTGGCTTAACAAATGTGTTGAGTACCTTCATGAGGTTGATGAACAAAGTCCTGAGGGAGTTCATTGGGAAATTTGTCATTGTGTATTTGGATGACATATTGGTTTACAGTAAGACAACAGTGGAGCATCTAAAGCATTTGGCTACAGTGATGCAGAAATTGCAATAGGAGAAGTTGTTGATAAACATGAAGAAGTCCTCATTCATGAAGACAAAACTCATTTATTTGGGATTTGTTATTTCGGCAAATGAGTTGAGGATGGATCCAGATAAGGTGGAGGTAATCAAGAATTGGCCATCACCGAAGAATTTATTCGAGGTGAGAAGTTTTCACAGGTTAGCTAGTTTCTACCAGAAGTTCATCAGGAATTTCAATGGAATTAGTGAACCGATGATAGATACAGTGAAGAAAAGACATAAATATTTTCACTGGACTGAAGAGGCTGAGAAGAGTTTCAATCTATTGAAGAGGAAGATCACGAAACAACTAGTTTTTGTGTTTCCGGATTTCCAAAGGACATTTCTGGTGAAATGCGATGCAAGTGGATTCACAATCGGGGCAGTCTTGAGTCAAGAAGACAGGCCGATAGAATACTTTAGTGAGAAGCTGAATGAAGAAAAATTGAAGTACTCCACTTATGATAAGGAATTTTATGCTATCATACAGGAATTAAAGAAATGGAGGCATTACTTGATCCCGAAAGAGTTTGTCTTGTACAGTGACAATCATGCACTCCAGTTTGTGACTCAACAGGAGAAGTTGAATCAGAAACATGTCAAATGGGTTGAGTATATGCAGAATTTCACATTTGTGATAAAACATATTTCGGGTATTGCTAACAAAGTGGTTGATGCTTTGAGTAGGAAGTGTTTGTTGTTGCAGGAGTTTCGAGTCAAAACGTTGGGTTTTGATGATCCAGATTTTGAGGTGGCATATGAAGCAGCTGAGAATCCATTTCTCAGGGATAGAAGCCAGTGGGTCGAATACATGATCCAGGAAGGATTTTTGTTCCGAGGAAATCAACTGTGTATTCTGAAATGCTCCATGAGGGAGAATTTGTTGAAGGAGAAACACAGTGGAGGATTAGCAGGACATTTTGGCCACGACAAGATGTTCGGAAAATTGAACGAGTCATAATTTTGGCTGGGAATGCAAGCAGATGTCAAGAGATTCATGGACAGATGCAGAATTTGCCAACATTCGAAGGGAAGGAAGCAAAATGCAGGATTCTATCAACCATTGCCCAAAATAGAGAGGCTATGGGATGAAATTAGCATGGATTTTGTATTAGGGTTGTCAAGGACTCAAAGAGGTTGTGATTCAATCTTTGTGGTGGTGGATAGATTTTCCAAAATGGCACACTTCATTCCATGTCAAAAGACCAACGATGCAACTCACATTGCCAACCTGTTCTTCAAAGAGGTCATTCGACTTCATGGCTTACCAAGGAGTATAGTTTTGGATCAAGATACGAAATTCATAGGGCATTTTTGGAGGACCTTATGGAAGAAGCTGGAAACTAACTTGGCATTTAGTTCGACTTATCATCCTCAGATAGATGGAGAAACAGAGTTAGTGAACAAAAGTCTGGGAGACTTGCTGAGGAGCTTGGTGATGAAACACAGCAACCAGTGGGACAATGTATTACCATAGGCAGAGTTTGCTTATAATGACTCTGTTAACAGAAGTACAGGACAGAGTCCATTTCAGATTGTTTATGGCATACAGCCGAGGGGAATTTCTGAACTGAGAGATTCAGAACAGACTACTACTAGGAGTGCTAGTGCAGAAGAATTTGTAGAGGCGATGAAAGAAATTCACAATCAGATGAAGGAGCGACTGTTGAATTCAAGTCAGGAGTATAAGCGCAGAGTCGATCAGCATAAGAGACAACTTCAGTTTGAGGTTGGTGACTTGGTTTTGGCACATATGAGAAAAGAAAGTTTCCTAAGAGGAACACATAATAAATTGAAGATGAATAAAATAGGGCCATGTAGGGTCTTGAAGAGATTTGGGACGAATGCTTATGAGATTGAATTACCCGATGGGATCAAAATTTCTCTGATATTCAATGTCTCGAATTTGTACCCATACAGATCTGGAAAAGCAGAGACTAGAAATGAGCAACCAGTGATCCAGTGGACGATATAGATTCCAGTTGCAGAGGATCCATAGATGGAGTGCATACTAGATAATAGAGTTGGTAAGAGGACCAAGAGAAAGCAGTATTTTGAGTATATGGTCAAATGGAAGAACCATCCAGTTGAAGATGCCAGCTGGGAGACTAAAACAGAGATACAAAAGCATGGATAGACCATGAAGGAGATCATGGATAGGAGCCCATGAAAGTCTTCAAGTGAGGGAGTATGATGTAGGAGCATCTCCGACATCAAGCGAGCCAGCGCAGAAGACAAAGGACGGTTGGGCAGGCACCAACACAAATTTTGAAAACACCTTGGAAATTGTTGCGCGATCTTAAATGAGCCATTAAGATGAGGCGCACTTGTATAATGTAGTTGGAACTTGAGCCTTTAGCTCTCATCATTAGTAGGTAAGAGGCATGTAATATAGTTAATGCAGGTATGTAGAATTGACTATTAGATTAGACAGTTTTAGAAAAAAAGAGGGAAATGGGATATAGACACCCTCATCGTGTATTGTAACATTAGCATGACTCCATAGGAAGAGGAAGAGCATGCAGAGAGCTGTGTAAGAACACCCATGTACAGATGTTTGGATTAATAGAAAGAGGTTGATTCAAATTCATGGTTTTGTGTTGTTCTCTATGTATTGATGTTATGCTCATGAATGTTTGCTTCCTGTTATACATTTTCTTTGATATGTTGTGTATATGATTTCATGTTTGAGTTTGAAGTATGAGAGGGAGAGGATATGAGTTTCAATTGTTTCTCTATCTGAGCCAAGGATTCCTGCAAGGAGTGTAGTTGAAGTGTCCGCAAGGAGTGCGTTGACAGAGGGTTCAGATAGGTAGCATTTGTTCTCATTTTCTGCAAAAGTGTAGTTGGGCATAGGAGCCGCGCAAGGAGTGCACAGGCAAGGGAAAGTCTTAGGGTTGTGAACCTGAGCAAGAGTTGAAGGACTGTTGCTGCAGGAGTGTGTAGAGTCGAAGGTTTCAACACCTTGGAAGTGTCTGAAGGTTGCCGCAAAGAGTGTGAGCAAGAGAGTTTTTTTAGAGGACTTAGAGTTAGTAAAGCTCAGGAGGTATAGGACCTTTGAGTTATCACCAAGGGAAAGCACAAGAGGTTTGTGCCATGGAATGTTCAAGTAGTCATCACAGGGTTGCGTACAGGTGAACGAGTTCCATGAAGAGGAACGCTTAGTCATTTTGCAGGTTCTTAAAGGAGAAACTGACGGTTGGTATTCTCCGAGGAGAAAACGCGACATCCCGTGAGCCATTAGATCTCACAGAGGTGCAAGGGAGATACAACAGAGTATTTCAGAGGTGTGAAGCTTAGGAGGTACATATCCATTGATCCAAGCCACTAGGGTAGTCGGATTCACACGTGGAGTTGTGCATCGAGGTTTCGTGGGTTCTAGCTCCGTAAATTTGCAACAAGAATCACGATATTGCGATACGCGATATACCGACGGTGATAGAGCAGTGTGGGACACAAGGATTGGTGATGTGGATAGGTGGTACGATTTATCGGGGTTTCATAGTGAGAAGTCTCGATACTATAGCATCAGGAATCACAATACTGCGAAGTCCGAAATCCCGACAGAGCAAGAAGCATTGAAAATTCAATCGGCATTTCGACATATCGGGGTTCGGGAGTTGGTAAGATGAGTTGCTTGATATTGTGAGTATCGAAATCATGATAAGGAAAGTTTCAATAGGAGAGGAAAAGGGTCAGCGTTGACTTGTGTCAGGTTTAGAGGAATCGATAACCGAATGCTAGACCTTTGGATTCGCGAAATTGCGAAGTCCGATCTCCCGATTTGTAAAGAAGGGGGATCGCATGAGAGTTACTGTGGGTGCAGATTTCCCGATAGGGAAAAATGAGAACCTTAGAGTTATTCGGGTCGAGGAAGAGAGAATATCCTGTGAGCGGACGTGCTAGCGAGCGCGCGCCTACACCAAGTGGTATCAGACCATCAAAAAGGTTCTTTTCTTTCTGTAGTAGAGAAGAGAATTCGCCATGCTGCCAAGGAGAGATAGAAAATCACCCAATCCCGAACAGGATAGGGAAATGCCGAGAAGAAGAGGTCGGCAGATGATAGATCCAGTTATAGAGAGACAAATGCGTGATCTACGAGCTAGACTCGAGGACATGGAGACAGCACAAAGACGCAGAGTCAGTGCAGGGGATCTCAGTGATTCTGAAAGTGAAGATAAGCTTGAATGAGAGGAAGAAGTTGCAGCTGAAGATGCATCAAATGAGCATTTGATCAAAGCTATTTCCAGGATGGGTGCAAGAGAAAAGATGGACATTCCAGTTTATGAGGGAAACTTGGATGTAGAGGAGCTTCTAGACTGGATTAGAGCTTTGGACACATACTTCGACTATGAAGATTTCGAAGAAGATAAGAAGGTCAAGCATGCTATCACACGCTTGAAAGGACATCCAACATTGTGGTGGGATGAACTACAAGCTGACAGACGCTGCAGAGGCAAGTAGAAGATCAAGAGCTAGGATCGGATGATCGCAAAGATGAAGGAGAAATTCATCCCCAGGGATTACCAAATTTCTTTGTTCAGGAGAATGCAGAACCTGAGACAGAAGCTGATGACAGTGAAAGAATACACTGAGGAATTCTACAAACTGAGCATCAGGGCAGTTCATTGGGAGAACGATGATGAGAAGGTTTCCAGATATATGAATGACCTGAGATATGATATCCAGGATGATATGAGCATGGTAACCATCCGAACGTGAAATATTCTTATGAGATGGATCTAAAAGCAGAAGAGAAGTTGAGCTGAAAGAAGAGTCAGAGGGGTCGAGGCAGGAGTCAGCCCAAAGGAAAATTAGTTGCCCAGGATAAGTACCATAAGCCTAGGGAAGACTGGAAGAAACCTCTGGGTAAAATTGAGAGAGGTGGAACTTCATAGAGAGGGCAACATAATGAGAAGAGAGGATATTATGCTGACAACAACACTTTTTCTCATACTAGAGGTAGAGGAAGAGGAAGAGGTGGAGTAATCACATGCGGCAAAAATGGGCACAAGTCTTATGAGTGTCTATATAAAAAGAAGGACATTGGAGAAGCTCACATCGCTGAGGCACAGAGGTGGGATGTTGAAGCAGAAGACATTGAAGGTGGAAGGTTGCTAACGATGCGAAAAGTCCTTTTGACACCCGAGAAGGAGGTGGAAAATTCATCCAAAGGACTAGACTTTTTAGGACTGCTTGCAAGACCAAGGATAGATTATGCAAGGTCATCATAGATAGTGGTAGCACGGATAATCTTGTTTCAACTGGGATGGTAGAGAAGCTAGAGCTGGAGACGACTGGTCATCCAAGCCCATATAGAGTTTCGTGGCTACAAAAGGGACATCAGGTAAATGTCACTAAACAATGTTTAGTTGAATTTAAGATAGGGGGATATAACGATAATATATTATGTGATGTCATTCCTATTTATGTTTGTCATCTATTGTTGGGTAGACCATGACAATATGACAGAAATGTGATTCATGATGGGCGAATGAACACATACACCCTGGAGAAGAATGGGAGGATAGACATGTTGCTTCCAATAAAATATATGGAGGTGAAGCCAGAGGTAAGCAACACTGCACTTCTCATGAGTGGGAAGGAACTTCTTACAAAGGTTAAGAAGAAGGAAGATCCACAGTTCATTGTGGTCAGAAATCCTAGAATTGTGTTGACTAGCACAAGGGTAGATTATTTACCAGAGGAGGTTCATGAACTGCTAGAAAAGTTTGTTGACATCATAGTGGATGAATTACCTCGTTCGTTGCCACCAATTAGGAGTGTGAGTCAGCATATTGATCTCATGCCAGGAGCCAGTTTTCCAAACAAAGCCGCGTACAGATTGATGCCGCAGGAGAATGAAGATGTTAAGAGGCAAGTCCAGGAGTTATTGGACAAAGGTTTAGTCAGGGAAATCTTGAGTCCATGTGTGGTTCCAATAGTACTCAGTCCAAAGAAAGACGGAGGCTGGAGGATGTGTACTAACTCAAGGTAAATTAATAAGATAACCATCAGGTACAGATTTCCATTGCTGAGGATGGATGATCTGATGAATTGCTTGAGTGGAGAAAAATATTTTTCAAAGATTGATTTGAAAAGCGGTTATCACCAAATCCGCATGAGAGAGGGTGATGAATGGAAGACAACATTCAAGACAAATGAGGGTTTGTATGTATGGCTTGTTATTCCGTTTGGATTAACAAATGCACCAAGTACCTTCATGAGGTTGATGAACAAAGTCTTGAGGGAGTTCATCGGGAAATTTGTCATTGTGTATTTGGATGACATACTGGATTATAGTGAGACAACAGTGGAGCATCTGAAGCATTTGGCTATAGTGATGCAGAAATTGCAACAGTAGAAGCTATTGATAAACATGAAGAAGTCCTCATTCATGAATATAGAACTCATTTATTTGGGATTTGTTATTTCGATAAATGAGTTGAGGATGCATCCAGATAAGGTGGAGGTAATCAAGAATTGGCCATAACCGAAGAATTTATTCGAGGTGAGAAGTTTTCACGGGTTAGCTAGTATCTACTGGAAGTTCATTAGGAATTTTAGTGGAATTAGTGCAGCGATGATGGATACAGTGAAGAAAATACATAAGTCTTTTCACTAGACTGAAGAGGTTGAGAAGAGTTTCAATCTTTTGAATAGGAAGATCACAGAACAACCAATTTTGGTGTTGCCGGATTTCCAAAGGACATTTCAGGTGAAATGCGATGCAAGAGGATTCGCAATCAGGGCAGTCTTGAGCCAAGAAGACATGCCGATAGCATACTTCTGTGAGAAGCTGAATGAAGAAAAATTGAAGTACTCTTCTTATGATAAGGAATTTTATGCTATCATACAAGCATTAAAGAAATGGAGGCATTACTTGATCCCAAAAGAGTTTGTATTGTATAGACAATCATGCACTGCAGTTTGTGACTCAACATGAGAAGTTGAATTAGAAACATGTCAAATGGGTTGAGTATATGTAGAATTTCACATTTGTGATAAAACATATTTCGGGTACTGCTAACAAAGTGGTTGATGCTTTGAGCAGGAAGTGTTTGTCGTTGCAGGAGTTTCAAGTCAAAACGTTGGGTTTTGATGATCTCAGGGACATGTATGCTGATGATCTAGATTTTAAGGTGGCATATGAAGCAGCTGAGAATCCAGTTCTAAGGGATAGAAGCCAGTGGGCCAAATACATGATCCAGGAAGGATTTATGTTCTGAGGCAATTAACTATGTATTCTGAAATGCTCCATGAGGGAGAATTTGTTGAAGGAGAAACATAGTGGAGGATTAGCAGGACATTTTGGCCACGACAAGACATTCACAAAATTGAACGAGTCATATTTTTGGCCTGGAATGCGAGCAGATGTCAAGAGATTCGTGGAAAGATGCAGAATTTGCCATCATTCGAAGGGAAGGGAGCAAAATGCAGGATTCTATCCACCATTGCCCATACCAGTGAGTTCGTGGGATGAAATTAGCATGGATTTTGTATTAGGGTTGCCAAGGACACAAATAGGTTGTGATTGAATATTTGTGGTGGTGGATAGATTTTCCAAAATGGCACACTTCATTCCATGTCAGAAGACCATCAATGCAACTCACATTGCCAACCTGTTCTTCAAAGAGGTCATTCAACTTCATGGCATACCAAGGAGTATAGTTTCAGATCGAGATACGAAATTCATAGGGAATTTTTGGAGGACCTTATGGAAGAAGTTGGGAACTAACTTGGCATTTAGTTTGGCTTATCATCCTCAGACAGATGGACAAATGGAGGTAGTGAACAAAAGTTTGGGAGACTTGCTGAGGAGCAAGGTGACGGAACACCACAGCCAGTGGGACAATGCATTACCACAAGCAAAGTTTGCTTATAATAACTCTATTAATATAAGTACATGATAGAGTACATTTCAAATTGGTTATGGCATACAACCGAGGGGAATTTCTGAACTAAGAGATTCAGAACAGACTGCTACTAGGAGTGCTAGTGTAGAAGAATTCACAGAGGCGATGAAAGAACTTCACAATCAGGTGAAGGAGCGACTGTTGAATTCAAGTCAGGAGTATAAGTGCATAGCCGATCAACATAAGAGACAACTTTAGTTTGAGGTTGGTGACTTGGTTCTGGCACATATGAGAAAGGAACAGTTCCCCAGAGGAACATATAATAAATTGAAGATGAAGAAAATTGGGCCATGTAGGGTCTTGAAGAGATTTGGGATGAATGCTTATGAGATTGGATTACCCGATGGGATTGAAATTTCTCCGATATTCAATGTCTTGGATTTGTACCCATACAGAGTTGGAAAAGAAGAGACTGGAAATGAGAAACTAGTGATCCAGTGGATGAAGCAGATTCCAGTTGCAGAGGAGCCACAGATGGAGTGCATACTAGATAAGAGAGTTGGTAAGAGGACTATGCGAAAGCAGTATTTTGAGTATCTGGTCAAATGGATGAACCATCTGGTTGAATGTGCCAGCTGGGAGACTAAAACAGAGATACAAAAGCATGGACAGACTGTGCAGGAGCTGATGAATAGGAGCCCATGAAAGTTTTCAAGCGAGGGAGTATGATGCAGGAGCATCTCCCACATCAAGTGAGCCAGCGCAGAAGACAAAGGATGGCTCGGCAAGTGCCAGCACAAATTTTGAAAACACCTTGGAAATTGTTACACGATCTTAAATGAGCCATTAAGATAAGGCACACTTGTATAATGTAATCGGACCTTGAGCCTTTATCTCTCATCCTTACTAGGTAAGAGGCATGTAATATAGTTAATGCAGGTATGTAGAATTGAATATTAGATTAGACAGTTTTAGAAAAAAAGAGGGAAATGGGATATAGGCACCCTCATCATGTATTGTAACATTAGCATGACTGCAGAGGAAGAGCAAGAGCATGCAGAGAGCTGTGTAAGAACACCCATGTACAGATGTTTGGATTAATAGAAAGAGGTTGATTCAAATTCATGGTTTTGTGTTGTTATCTGTGTATTGATGTTATGCTCATGAATGTTTTCTTCCTGTTATACATTTGCTTTGACATGCTGTGTATATGATTTCATGTTTGAGTTTGAAGTCTGAGAGGGAGAGGAAATGAGTTTCAATTGTTTCTCTATCTGAGCCAAGGATTCCTGCAAGGAGTGCAATCGAAGTGTCCGCTAGGAGGGTTCAGATAGGTAGCATTTGTTCTCATTTTATGCAAAAGTGCAGTTGGGCATAGGAGCCATGCAGGGAATATGTAGGCAAGGGAAAGTCTCAGGGTTGTGAACCTGAGCAAGAGTTGAAGGACTGCTACTGCAGGAGTGCACAGAGTTGAAGGTTTCAACACCTTGGAAGTGTCTGAAGGTTGCCGCAAAGAGTGCGAGCAAGAGAGTTTTCTGAGAGGACTCAAAGTTAGTAAATCTTAGGAGGTATAGGACCTTCGAGTTATCACCAAGGGAAAGCACAGGAATTTTATGTCGTGGAATGTTCAAGTAGGCATCCTAGGGTTGCGTATAGGTGAACGAGTTTCGTGAAGAGGAACACTTAGTCATTTTGCAGGTTCTTAAAGGAGGAACAGACGGTCGGTATTCTCCAAGGAGAAAATGTGACATCTCATGAGCCGTTAGATCTCACAGAGGTGCGAGGGAGATATGACAGAGTATTTCAGAGGTGTGAAGCTCAGGAGGGGCAGATCCATTGATTCGAGCCACTAGGGCTATCGGATTCACACGTGTCGTCGTGCATCAGGGTTTTGTGGGTTGTAGCTCCGTAAATTTGCAACAGGAATCGCGATATTGCGATACGCAATATCCCAATGGTGATAAAGAAGTGTGGGAAACAAGGGTTGGTTGTGTGGGCAGGTGGTATGAGTTATCGGGGTTTCATAGTGAGAATTCCTGATATAATAGCATCAAGATTCGCGATACCGCGAAGTCTGAAATCCCGATGGAGCTGCAAGTGTTGAAAATTCAATCGACGTTTCAGCATATCGGGGTTTGGGAGTCGATAATATGAGTTTCTTGATATCACGAGTGCCGAAATCGCAATAAGGAAAGTTTCAATAGGAGAGGGAAAGGGTCAATATTGACTTGTGTTGGGTTTCGGGGATTCGAGAATTGAATGCTAGACATTTGGATTCGCGAAATCGTGAAGTCTGATCTCCCGATTTGTAAAGAAGGGGAATTGCACGAGAGTTACTATGGGTGCAGATTTCCCGATAGGGGAAAAGGAGAACCTTAGAGTTCTTTGGGCTGAGGAAGAGAGAAGATCCTGTGAGTGGACGTGCTAGCGAGCGCGTGCCTGCACCACAAATCATCACAATGTTATGTACATAGCCCTGTCGTTGCAATGTGACGCCAAAATTAGGTCATTATAATGCGATGCAAATATACAAATTTGGGTCATAATGTGACGAACAATGTTCTCTCGTCACAATGTGATGCACATAGCCCCGTTGTCACAATAAGTTTCTTGTTTTCACAATGTGATGAACGCATGACATTTATGTTCATCACATAACTATACAAAATACAATGAACATACAACATTTATGTTCATCACATAGCCACCTTTTACTTAAATGTCCTATCACCACAATGTGATGACCATAGTTGTGTCATTGTCGATATGTGAAAAATAATACCCTGTCATTGCAATATTATGAACATTTGCCCATTGTCACAATGTGGTGCAAATATCCAATTGTCATAATGTTATGAACATATCCTTATACGACGAAGATACCATGTGATGAAGATAACTATATTGTTGCAATGTGATGAACATTAGTATGGTTGACGTTGGTTTACCATGACCATAATTTATTGTGATTGACCATGGTTGAAAATTGTTAACCATTATAGAAAGTTGTTTTCCATAGATGACCATGGCTAGCCATAACCATATTGTCTCATGTGATGAACATAGCCTTATACGATGAAGATACCATGTGAAAAAGATAACTATATCGTTGCAATGTGATGAACATTAGTATGGTTGACGTTGGTTTACCATGACCATGGTTTATTGTGATTGACCATGGTTGAAAATGGTTAACCATGTTAGAAAGTTGTTTTCCATAGATGACCATGGCTAGCCATAACCATATTGTCGCAATGTGACAAACATAACCTTATTGTTGCAATGTGACGAACATAATATCATCGTCACAATCTATTGAACATAACCATATTGTCTCAATGTGATGAGCATAACCTCATCATCACAATGTTATGAACATATTGTCGTCGTCACAATGTGATGAAAATATTTTGTCGTCATAATGTGACAAACAATGTCTTGTCATCACAATGTGATGACCATAGCCATGTTGTAAATACATAAATATTAATGTATTTACTACTTTAATATTAATATTTACTATTTTAATAACCCTTTACTAAATACATTAAGTTTAATGTATTACTACTTTATTATTATTAATGTTGTCTTTATCAGCGTAATATACTTTTGCATTATATACATTAATAATGTATCAATTAATTAATATATTTAATAATGTGTTTATTTATTAATATATTACATAATGTGTTAATATATTAATACATTATTAATGTGTTAATGTATTAATATGTTAATGTATTTTTTTATGTGTTAATGTTTTAATCTATTCATTTATTAATATATTAATAATGTGTTAATGTATTTATTTATTAATATATTAATTATGTGTTAATGTGACAAACATAACCATATTGTCGTAATGTGATGAGAATAACTATGGTTGACCTTAGTTGACGATGAAAATACGACATTTATGTTCATCACATACCCACTTTTTACTTAAACATTAATAATGTGTTAATTTCTTTATTTATTAATATATTGCATTAATGTAAAAAGTGGTTGATATATGTCGAATTAATGTATTAATGTATTTAATACATTAACGTATTAAATATTATATTAATGTATTTAATACATTAATATATTTAATGTATTAATGTATTAATTATTAATAATGTTTTAATGTATTAATAATTCTTTAATGTAATACATTAATGTATTTAATAGATTATTGTATTTAAATACATTAATGTATTAAATGTATTTAATATATTAATGTATTAATGTATTAAATGTATTAATGTATTTAATATATTAATAATGCTTTACTAAATTTATTAATGCTTTAAAGTAATACATTAATATTATATTTATAATGCTTTACTTAATGTATTAATACATTATTAATAGATTAATCTATTAATTATTAATAATGCTTTAATGTATTAATGTATTAATAATTCTGTAATGTATTAATGTTATTTAAGGGATGTCGGTCGTCAACTAGCAACAACCACTTTTATGTAAAAAGTGGTTGATATATGCTGATCGGTGCCATTAATTGAAAAAGGTGGAAACTAGCATCGATCAACGTATATCAACATTAAAATCTATCTTTTACTTGTAAACCTAAGTAATATAATATAATAAATATATGCTCGTAATTAATATAATATAATAAATATCTGAAGGGATGTTGGTGGTGCCAGACATGAGAGTAAATAGTGTTTTGTCATCTTCGATCAATCTTGCTAACCCCTTCAATGCCCTCAAATTGCCATCAAGTTCGATCTCGGGTGGAATTCTACACTTGCGTCATGGTCGGTACGGTGTCCAGGAAGAATTGCGATGGAGCCACACAGTGGCAAAGCTTTGAGGCTGCCATTTTTGTGGACTTTACTTGATATGCAAACTGAATTTGACTTTACTCAGTTTACTTGATCTGTAAAATGTTATTAAAAGAGATGTCATAAATAAAATTAAAATCTATATTATGAAGGTTAAATTGATTTAGAATCCAAAATTTTTATGTGTGAAATAGATAAAATGTGGGAAATAGACAACAATGAAATACAATCACACATCATTCACAAAAGAACACAAAGATTAGAAGGTGAGAGAGCTCTTCTCTCTTTTATCTAGTATGGAAATAATACAAGTACAAAGGAGAAGGAACTCTCTATGGAGTTTCCTATAGAATATTAACCATTTTTTGTTATGCTCTCTAATTTGTGGCTTGTTAGACTGCTATAGAACATTAACCATTTTTTGTTATGCTCTTTAATTTCCCATTCCTAGTTGTTTTTCTCTACTATGGAACAAAATATAATAACCTAGAATGGAACCCTTTCTCCTCCTAGCCACCCAATATTTAACACAGTATGATAGTGGTCTATGGGTGGGGTTTTGACTTCCTCAACCCTCAATTACGATAAAGTTTAGGATCTTCTAAAATCTTCTTGAAATTACATAGGTGGCTGTCCTGATATGCATGAGTAAGATCAACACAGTAGGTCAACTTGTCGAAGACATAACTTTTGCATAGGAGCTCCAACTTAATTTTTGCATAGTTGGAAGGTATCTATGTGTATAATAGCTTCACATGGTACTAATTCTTTATGAAAAAGTTTCTAACCAAAAAAAATGTTTTTTTATGCCCCAAAATGGCTTCGGAAGGTTTCAAAACCCAATTTTCCAGATTGGGACCTGCCATTAAATTGACCTTGCATACATATTCTTCCACTTTTTTCCACTCTGAATGAATCTAGAGGATGGATCATCATATCTAAATTGCATGGATCATCATTTTATTCCCAGTAGGATGATCCATCATTTTATCCCAGTAGGATGGATCATCATTTTATTTAGATGGTTGACCGCTCTTACGTATTTTTCAAGAGATTCATGGTGCTCTTTAACTAGGAGGATTTTTGTACAAGGAGTATTGTTGAGTTGAAATCCTATATGGATGGATGCTTGAGAGAACGATTATTTTGAGAGGAAATGATTCCTAAAGGATCCATACAAGAGAGTGGCATTCTCAGTTCAATCATGGAAGTTCGGCTATATTCCTTATTACCGACCATGGCACTCCATCTGCAGAAACTCATAGTCTTACTCAACAAATCTTGTTAGTATATTTCTTCTCAGATATAGTGTGCATAGACTCACTATGCACAATGTAGTTGCAAAGATTGTGCAGTTCAATGCTTTGTGGTTGAGCTCTTAGAGCTCACTGCATAGTTCCAAAACTTGTTTATAGACTATACGTTGTTATAAAAACACTAACAAAACAATTGCTGTAATAAAAATTAAAATTGTGCTACTCTTAGCACATAAGATCACATAGACTCAAGAACATATAAACCTACTTATGCTTGAGAAGATACAAAGAGAAAGTATTTTCAAGGTGTTCACATACAACAAAACTCAGAACTTAAAATCATTCATATCCATAACTCATAAATATACCAACATGAAAATACGTAATGTATTACCAACTTGGACGTTGCACATTGTTACAAAATACAATACTGATGTAGAGCTTTGGTTGCAACAATTTCTGCATACTTTCATAAACATAGCTTGTGCTCTCAAAATTCCCCAATTATCTTCATAGTTGTTGTTGCTGCTAGATGTATCAACTATATATCGTCTATTTATAGACTCAGAAATATATATACTAATAATGATACTTCTTGTAGAAGCTAACCGACTCAAATATTTTAAATGACAATAAATTTTGACTAACTCTATATGATTAACTGGGCTCAAGAAAGATTAAAAATCGACTCATTAATAACACTCCTTCTTGTTGTAACTGATTGAGCCAGTGGAGACATAAATCTCATGACTTATAAATAACATCTCCAACACTCCCCCTTAATTATACAAAATTTACACCAAAAACTAAAATCGACATGAATTGTCAAATATATGTGACTACACAGATTCCTAGACAACTACACATATACTGAAATGCATCCCTTGCCAAACATTTTGTAAATATATCTATGATTTGTTCTTTAGACCTGCAAAACTCTAAGCAAATTTCTTTGTTATTTACCAATTCTATGATAAAATGATACCTTGTATCAATGTGCTTGATTTTCTTGTGAAACAAATAATTCTTGGACAATGCAATGGAAAAGTTGTTATCACATAACAATGTAGTTGGTCCCTATTTTTCTTGCAACAAATCCTTGAAAATTATTCTCATCCAAACATGTTAACAAGTTGTGCTTGTAGATGCAACATACTCAGCTTCATCTAAAGAAAGAGTCACAATGGGATGCTTCCTTGATGCACATGACACTATACCTATTCCAAAATGAAATGTGTACCCATAGGTATTTTTACTATCATCTATTTCGCTTCTACGATCGTTGTCAGTATATCCAACAAGTCTGAAATCTTCTTAAGTAGAAAACATAATACTAAAGTATTTTGTTTCATTCACATATCTCAAAATTCTTTTACTTACCTTCCAATGAGACTCTTTTAGAGTTTCCATGAACCTTGAAATCAAGCTCACTCCATACACAATATCATTCCTTGTTGTTGTCAAATACATAAGGTTTCCTACCAACCTTTTAAACTGAGTGGGATTCACTTTAGATCCTTCATCATCCTTTCTTAAATTTAATCTTGATAAGATAGGTGTGGGAGCTGCTTTGGAATTTATCATGTTGAATCTTTTCAAGATTTCATATACATATTTAGATTGTGAAATAAATATACCAGATTTGATTTGGTGAACTTCAATGTTCAGAAAATATCTCATGAGCCCCAAATTAGTCATTTCAAACTCATCCTTCATGACTGATTTAAATTCTTCTATGTCAAAGTCACCTGTAAAGATCAAATCATCTACATATAAGTAAACAATCAACATATTACCTTGCTGATTTCTTTTTATGTATAGTGTTGTCTCATAGTCACTTCTTTGAAATCCATTCTGAGTGAGGAAGGAATCTATGGGACCGTAACAAGCTCTAGGAGATTGATTTAATACACACAATGCCTTCTTCAATCTGTATACTTTGTTTTATTATCATCAAATCTCATAGCCTTGTGGTTGTTCCAAATATACTTCTTCCTCTAAATGACCATTCAAAAATGATGTCTTTACATCCATTTGATAAACAATCCATTTATTATGCGTAATAATATCCAACACATTTTTGACTGTGTCTATCCATGCAACTGGTGCAAATGTTTCATTGAAATCTATTCTGGGTTGTTGTGTGAAACCTCTTGCAACTAACCTCGCCTTGTTCTTTTGCACATTTCCATATACATCTTGCTTAGTTTTATAGATCCACTAGACACTTATCACATCCTTGTCCTCAAGTACATCTACCAATTTCCATGTTTGACTATTTTCTATGCATTCAATTTATTCATCCATGGCTTGTGCCCATACATCATCCTTGATAGCTTCTTCAAAAGTTAATGGATCATCTATTTGTAGAAACAAAGAAAAGATTGAGAATGATTTGGTTGTATCAACATTATAGATGTCACACATACTTCTTGTCCTCCTTGGTAACATACTTTTTGATCCAAAAAGGATCCAGCGAAGGATAAGAACAACTAAGAACTCACAGAGGGAACTCAAAATGCTCAAAAGTTCCCAAAACTAAGTGAAAATGGCATGATCGCAAAGAGCGCATCACAAGCTTCCTAATTGCGCAAATGTCTCATCAAACAAAGTTAGGGATTGAAAGATATTCTCGATCAAAGTTGTGGTGAAACATGAAAAGTCAACAAGGGCCACATCATCATTCATACTACTAAAGTTAGCATGACATCAACAGCTCACATGGCAATATGATGTCAGCATGAGAACTGCTAATGTCAACATGCCACATGGAAAAACTAGAGGTTTCCACGTGTCTCCCACTAATAGGATTTTTGGGGCCCCATTTGGACTAGTATAAATGTGCCACATGGAACCCCCAGGTGACACCACCTTGCACCACCCAGGGGTCACCACGTGGCCCAACCAGGAAACAACATGTGGTCTTACGGAGAGGTGCCACGTGTCCTATACAGAGCTGACATGGAGGTGATGTCAGCATGACTGGGCATCCAGGTGGGCCAATCCAAGGATGCCACGTGGCCCAATCATAGGGTAGCATGTGGCACCCTTGAAATTCCCAATGAGGGCCCATGACCAAAAATAATATATATATATATATATATATATATATATATATATANCCCCCCATAAAATCTGGCGGAGGTCTCGCCATATCTGGCGCATCCGCCAAGCTCAGAATCCAACCACCAATTTTAGTGAAGGTTGTAACCAAGACCCAAAAAGGGGAGGCCCACGGGTTTGACCTCGTGACCTCTCTCCACATGTAAAACCTTAACATTAGCATCGACAACCAACTCACCCAACGGTCTTGTTGGGAAATCCATCCGCCCAGATTCTATTTAAACCGGGTTCCGCCAATGCACGGAGGGGACGCGGACCATACGACCCGCCAGGCATAATTTTCGAGGTGATGACAGTCATTATTGAAAGTTGCAGAGGGAACAAGACTGAGACAAAATTATTCTTGGGCCTGGAAGTTTCAGAGTCGGATCAAGGCGTGGAGACAGTCATTTTTTGGTAATTCGACACCACAAATTTAGTGGTGTTGTCTATTTTATGATCTAAGCATTATGTTTGCAGCTTGATTACATAATGAGGTATACTTATGTACTTTGCAAAATTCTTTTGTTGAGTTGATGAAAGAGCCTACCCATTTGAGAGAAGGACCCAGAGACATAGTCCACCAGAGATGAACTTCGTTATCAAGTTTTTTGTATTCAGATTTGATTCTTATGTCTCTTCATTTTTTAGTTTTTCGTTCTTTAATTGTGCACTTTAATTTATGCACATTTAATGCAATTCTTTATAAGTCACGATGAAAATATATCGGATCATGTTAGTATTAGAGCATTCGTCTTTGACTTGAATTTTTTAGTGTGAATGCTTAATAGGGCCATTCATAAGTAGGGTGAAAAAACTCTTAAGACTTTCAATATCAAAGTTGGTCGTGAATTCTGAAGGAAGAAAATGGTAGAATATGAAAAGCATGATGAAGAGAAGAAAACATTCCACATGGTCTTTTATCGCATGTCAGAAATGGTTGAACGAATGTATGGAGATTGCAAGAACAGGATGAGGAAGAAAGGGAAGAAAAATGAAGAAGATGCACATGATGATTCTTCGATAAAGCAAGGGGCTAGAGGAGACCCTTCTGACCCTCCATCTTCACCTTCAAGTTTGTGTTCTTCTTCCTCTGAGAATTCTCATCATTTTCATTATTCTAGCCCTAAAGCCTCTTTTAAGAAACCATTATTTAAGCTTGATGTATAATTTTGTTTACCTATGTTTAATGGAGATGCTAATCCTGAAAAGCTAGATAATTGGATTTGACAAGTTGAAGTGTATTGTCATATCCAACATATTGATGAAGAGGAAGTTAAAGTACAACTGACTTCTCTTTGGTTGGAAGAAACCACTCTCGTATGGCGGGAGAGCAAGATTCAGGACAGAAGTAAGTGTGGTAATCTTCTTTCCTCATGGTCAAAATTTAAATCAGAGATAATGAATAAATTTTATCCATTAGGGTATTTACATAAAGAAATGATGGAATGAAAAACTTTCAGGAAAATGAAAGGTTAAACTGTACAAAGTTTCACAGAAAAATTTAGGAAAAAAGATCTTGTATTGAATATAACTTTGGATTCTTATGAAATTTTAATGAACTATATTGGCGCACTTCACAGTTATATTCATCATACTTTCCTCTTGCTTAACCCCACTAGTCTTGATGAAGTTTTTGTGCAAGCCACTCACCTTGAGAACATGGGGAAACATGTTCAAGAAGATCCCACAAAGAAACCTTCCAATTTCCCAGAAAAGACTTTTAAGAAGTTTGAAAGAAAGGACAAGAAGACCACTACGGTAACGAGAGAAGGAGGAAAACCATATTTCACTCATTTAAAGAAGGGAGTTCATGATGAAGAACACTGTTGGAAAATGGATCTAGAAAAGAAACCTAAACAATTTGGTGGAAAGGGGAAGACAAAGACCGTTGCTACAGTGCAACAAGATCTTGGTTTTGATTCAGGAGCTAAAGGAAACATCACAACGGTTGGAGTACAAGCTAAATATTCTCTTAGTGTTAGTTCAAGTTCCAATGATGAATCTCATGTTGATGAACGAGAGAGGAATGATTTATTTCATATAAGAGTTGTATCTAAACATACTAATATAGATACATTATTTGATTTAGGTTCCCAGGTAAACTTAATATTTGAAGCACTTGTCAAAAATATGGGTCTTGAAATGAAACCACATCCGAAGCCTTGTCCTCTTAGTTGGGCATGTGATAAAGAAAAAATTAATGTCACCAAACAATGTAGGATCAGATATTCTATTCCTTCAAAGTTTATTGATGAAGTGGATTTGCATGTTGTACCACTTGATATATGTGGCATAGTGTTGGGAAGTACTTATATTTATGATAGAAAAACAACCTTCTTTCATCATGAGAACAAATACCACCTTACTAAAGGGGGGGTGGAATATATTTTTAGAGCTCACAACATGAGGGTAAATACAACACTTGTTAGTGCAGAGCAAATGAAAAGACTCATAAACACTAATAAGAGATATGTACTCATGGTCGTAAGGGAGAAATATGTTGAGACATCCGACACTTTCCAAGGATGTGATCCATCTCATAAAAAAGAATTAATTGATATTGTTTATAAGTATGATGATATTTTTCAGGAACCAGATGGATTACCTCCTAAGAGGGAAATCCAACATGAGATACATCTTCAACATGATTCTCCCCTTCCTAATGTGGGCATGTATAGGATGTCAGTTGTGGATATGACAGAGATCAAGAAGCAGGTACAAGGCTTATTGTATCAAAGGGTCATCATACTCAATTCATATCCTTGTGGTTCTCCAATCATGATGGTGCCAAAGAAGGATGGCACATAGTGAATGTGTGTCAATAAAAGGGCTTTAAATAAAATCATGGTGAAAAATAGATACCCTCTTCCTCATATAGATGATTTACTTGATTGTTTGAATACTGTTGTTTATTTCACTAAATTGGATTTGCACAGTGAATATTATCAAATCAGGGTCACATAGCATGATGCATGGAAAAATTCTCTTAAAACCAAACATGGACTGTTTGAGTAGTTAGGTATGTCATTTGGGCTTTGCAATGCTCTAGCAACTTTCATGCATGTGATGAATGATGTATTCAGGCCTTTCCTAGATGACTTTGTGATTGTATATTTAGACGACATTCTTGTTTTTAGAAGGACTTGGGATGAGCATGTCAGGCATGTAAAGAAAGTATTAGATACTTTGCAAAGGGAAAAGTTGTATGTAAAATTTTCTAAATGTGAATTTAGAAATACCACACTTTTGTACTTAGGTCATATTGTAAGAGGAGGACAATTGAAAATAGATCCTTCCAAAATTGATTTAATTGTAAAACAACTTGAGCCAAAAAGTGTAACCGAAGTACGAAGCTTCTTAGGTGCAGTCTAGTATTGGAGGAGATTCATTCCCAACTTCTCCTTTATAGCATATTATTTGCATGCCTTAACTAATGTGAAGAACACTTTTTAGTGGGAAGGAAAGAAACAAAAAGATTTCAACATTTTAAAGAAGTATATGCGAAGCTAACCCTTGGTGGAAAGGTAGAGAACTATTTTCTTCATGGAAACTACTCTACCATCTTGGAAATATATGTATTCCTACAAGTGAATGAGTCCATGTAATACAAGAAGCTCACACTTCTATTATGTCTAGGAATTTTGGGGTAGGAAAAACTATGGCTCATTTGTAGAGGTTTTGTTATTGGCCTCAAATGAAAGCAATTGTAACTAAATATGTAAAGGGGTGTGTGATGTGTTCTATGTGTAAGCCCACTAATATAAAACTAGGGCTATACTCACCACTTCCTATTCCAAACCATCCATGGGAAAGTGTCTCCATGGATTTTGTAGGGGGTTTACCAATGACCAAAGGTGGTCATGATTATTTGTATGTTGAAGTGGATAGGTTCAACACGATGTGTATCTTGATTCAGTGTAAAACGCAGGTCATTGTTGAGCAGACTGCTAATATCTTCTTTCAGTATGTTTGGGCTCACTTTGGATTACCCAGATCCATTGTCTCAGATAGAGATACTTGATCCCTTGGTGAATTTTGCACTATCTTGTGGAGGATGATGGACACCAAATTGAAGAGGATCACTGCTTTCCATCCACAGATTGACAAATGGACACAGGTGGTAAGCCAAACTATGGTGCTTTTTATTCAAGGCTACTGCAAAAAACATCCCAAGTTATGGGATGAACACATATCATATGTACAACATGCGTACAATCGAGCTTTACATTCATCCACTCAGAGTTCCCCTTTTGAGACATGTTTTGGCTACCTACCAAAGGTTCCTTTGGAATTGATCTACGGGAGACATGCATATGTGAATGAATAATGAACAGAGAACAAAGCTCACAATTTCATCCAAAGGATCCAACAGATACACCAGGAAGTTAGTGAACAATTGGATAAAAGTCAAGAACAACATAAATCTCGCCATGACAAGTACAAGGTTGATCATCATTTCCAAGTTGGATATCGGGTCTAGCTTCACATCAGCAAGGAGATATTGAAGGGTGAAAGAAAGAATCTCAAGCCCATTTGTTATGTACCCTTCACTAGCTTGGAGAAAAGTGGTACCAATTCTTTTCATCTGGATCTTCCACCTTACATGCATATTTACTTAATTGTGAATGTTGAGAACTTGAAACTTTTTTATGCTCCCATGATAATGGATCAAGATGAGGAAGTTTCAATACCTTCAGTTGATGAGTTTGTACCTAAGTATTTGGATGAGAGACATGAGTATATCATCATGGACATGAGGATGAGGACTTCACACATGGGTGATGTTGATTATCTTTGAGTAGACTTAAAGGGCACACATCCAAGCAAGATGAAGTGGATCAAGAAGGACAAAGTGAGGGGAATCTTCCCTCACTTTCCTGTTGATTGATGAAATATTTTGGTGGTCCAAAAAGATATTAGTGGGAAGGCATGATCCAAAAAGGATCCAAGGAAGGCTAAGAACAACTCAGAACTCATAGAGGAAACTAAAAACACTCAAAATGGCTCCAATAGATAGAGAAAGGGAGAACATTAAAATTTCCCAAAACTCAATGAAAATGGCATAATCGTGAAAAGCGAGTCGCAAACTTTCTAATGGTGCAAACGACTCGTCAAACAAAGTTACGATTTGAAAGATATCCATGGTCAAAGTTGTGGTCCACCATGGAAAGTCAACATGGGCCACATCATCATTTGTATAGTTGATGTCACTCACTGACATGGAAAGATGATGTCAGCATGATGAGCATTGATGTCAACATGCCATGTGTTAGCACCATAGGCTACCATGTGTCACCCAAAATAGGCCTTTTAGGGCCCCATTTGGACCAATAGAAATGTTCCACATGGCACCCCCAGGTAATTCCATGTGGCACCACCCAGTGGTTTCCACGTGGCCCAACCAGGACAAGACATGACACCTTACCGAGAGGCACCACTTGTATTGTATGGAGCTGACGTGGAGATGACATCAGCATGATTGGGAAGCCAAGTGGGCCAATATAAGGATGCCACGTGGCCCAATTATAGGGTGCCACGTGGCACCCCCAAAATGCACAATGAGGGCCCCTGACCAAATTTTTTTTTTTTTTTTAT
>SNQJ01S0073365.1:11532-31345 GCA_010110895.2 Picea sitchensis | reverse complement strand
TTGGACACCTGAATTTTGATCATATTGTCAAACTGAGTGATGAAGGCACTTTGAAAGACCTTCCAATAATATCTAAGCCTAATAACTATGTATGTGAATCCTGTCAAATGGGGAAGCTGACTCATGCTCAATTCAAATAGAAGAGTTTCACATCTTCAGAGAAACCACTTCAAATTGTTCATATCGATCTTTGTGGACCATTGCGAAAGGAAGGAACTGGAGGAGAACATTACTTTATGCTAGTCATTGATGACTTCTCCAGACTTATGTGAGTTTCCCTTCTAAGAGAAAAATCTGATGCATTTGAGAAGTTCAAAAAGTTTAAGGCATTAGCTAAGAATCAGACAGGAAGGAACTTAAAGCCAATTCGCTAAGACAGAGGAGGATAATTTATGTCAAGAGATTTCAAAGAATTCTATGACATACATGGAATTAAAAGAGAATATACTATTCCAGGTACTCCTCAACAAAATGGAGTTGTAGAACCCCAAAATAGATTAGTTTAGCTGATGGAAAGGGCTTTGATGAGTGAAAGGGACATTTCACAAACCTTCTAGGTGGAGGTTGTTCACACGACTATTCATATTCTAAACAAAGTGCATCTAAGGCAAAACAGTGATAAAACTCCATATGAGTTGTGGTTTGGTCGACCTGCATCAATCAAGCACTTCAAAGTATTTGGAAGTAAATGTTATATGAAGAATAATGATGACCATTTGGGAAAATTTGATAGTAGAGTTGATGAAGGTATCTTCTTAGGATATGGAAAGAACAATAAAGGATACAAATGCTTTAACAAAAGAATGCATAAATTAGTAGATTGTATTGATGTTCAAATTGATCAAGAATATCCTGTAAAAGATCAACAACAAATAAGCACTAAGCCAGATGAAAAAGATGATGAGAATAATGAAAATGAAGAACAACAAATCTCAGATTCATGAGAATATGATGAATCAGATGGAGAAGAGACACCCAAACAAGAAGAGTTAGGACAAAAATCAACATCAAATCCTTCCTCCATAATTACTCTAAAGAATCATCCTGAAAGTCATATAATTGGCGAGAAAGAAAAAGGTGTACAAACAAGGAGATAGATAATCAAAGACACTGAGAAATCACATATAGGCTTCATATCTATGGTGGAACCCAAGAACTTTAATGAAGCCAGTAAATGCATAAATTGGTTAAAATCAATGAATGAGGACATGGACCAGATTGAAAAGAATGTCACTTGGGAACTCGTTCTTAAGTTAGAAAATAAAAATGCAATAGGATCCAAATGGGTCTACAAAAATAAGATGAATGAGCAAGGAAATATTGTAAGAAATAAGGCTAGATTGGTTTTCAAAGGATATGCTCAAATAGAAGGACTGGATTTTGATGAAACATTTGTGCCCGTAGCAAGATTATAAGCTATTAGAATGTTTCTTGTCTATGCCTGTCATAAATATTTTAAAGTATATCTAATGGATGTAAAGCCATATTTTCTAAATGGAGATCTAAAATAAGAAGTCTATATGGAACAACCATAGGGTTTCAAACTGACAGATAACCCTAACTTTGTCTACAGGATGAAGAAAGCCTTATATGGGTTGAAACAACATCCTCATGCCCAGTATTACAGACTAGATAAGTATCTTCAAGACAAAGGGTTCAAGAGAGGAATGGTTGACAAAAATCTATATATCAAAACAGAGGGTAATGGTTTGCTCATTGTGTTGTTCTATGTAGATGATATCATCTTCGTAATAATTAATGCTTCATTGGTACAATGGTCTGCTTCTGCCATGCAGTCTGAATTTGAAATGTCTATGATAGGCGAACTCCCATTTTTTTTTGGTCTTCAAATTAATCATAGGTCTGAAGGAATATTTCTTTCTCAGGAGAAATATTTAAGAGAAATGTTGAAAAGGTTTCAAATGGAAGATTCTACACCTATGCACACACCTATGGTCACTGGATGCAAGTTAAGAAAGGGTGATGAATCACCTGATGTTGATCGGAGTTCATATAGGTCTATGATAGGAAACCTATTTTACATCACAACATCCCATCTAGACATAATGCATGATGTTGGAATGGTAGGAAGGTATCCGACTGCACCTCAACAGAGTCATTTTTTAGCTGTCAAAAGAATATTCAGATACTTGAAAGGAACAATGAGCTATGGCATATGGTATCCTAGGAATCAGAATGTTCAACTATTAGTCTATTCAAATGTTGATTGCGCTAACTGCGTGTGTTAGCGCCAATTCTTGCAAGGGGGTGTTTCTCTTCGATTTTAGGTCCTTGGTTTAAATGCGTAGAAATGGGGTTGAAAAACCCATCAAATGCGTTTTATTCAAGGGGTGCAGTCATGAGCGCCAAGTGCAGCACACAGAAGAATTCCATTTCAGGCTTAAAATCAAGCGAGCAGGCATTTTGTTTTCAATGGCGAGGATCCATAGATGGAGTAGATCGACGGTCATCAGGTAAGCTTGAGCCATGAAGTTGCATGAGGTTTAGCGCAAGGGATCATCTCTTATGGCCAAATTCATGAATAGATTAGTCGTTTCAGCATTTCAACTACCGAGACTTTGAAAGACAAGGGGTTACTTCTCCACTACATTTTGAAACCCCGAAACGCAAAATGTAAAATGCCCCAAGAGCCGTTTCGGCATTTCGGCTACCGGGACTTTGAAAGAAAAGGGGTCGCTTCTCCACTGCATTTCGAAACCCTGAAACGTGAAATGTAAAATCCCCTAGGAGTCGTTTCGACATTTTGGCTACCAGGACTTTAAAAGACAAGGGGTCGTTTCTCCACTGCATTTCAAAACCCCGAAACACGAAATGTAAAAGCCCCCAGGAGCCATTTCAACATTCAGACTACCGAAACTTTGAAAGACAAGGGGTCACTTCTCCACTGCATTTTGAAGCCCCAAAACATGAAATGTAAATGCCCCCAGGAGCCGTTTCAGCATTTCGGCTACTGAGACTATCAAGGGTGAGGAGTTCACTCCCTCCCATCGCCGATACTTGAAATCCATGGAGTACCTTTGGTTTTAGTGCAAGGTCACAAACCACTATCATATAGAAAGTAGGGCCAAAGGGAAAAGATAGGCGCTTGTTCAGATCACATATGGCTAAGAGCCAAATAAGGAAGAAATCTTGGCTTTCGATGTTAATGGAAGATCAATTCGTTGGTTTGGATAGGGAAATTTTGCAACACAAGGTATCGGGGATCCTAGACACAGCATGAGGAAATCCACGAAAGGAAAATGCTGAAGCATCCTTGAAGAAAGTTGCATGGCCCTGTGGTTATGTTGAGATTGAAACCTGAAGGAATGAAGGCTGGCCTCCAAGCTTTGGAAAGCCGACAGGTAGTCACTCTTTACGTATTCAGTCTCAACCACCCTCCATGGAAGAAGCAGTTAATGAATATTGAGCAGGTGGTTGAGACCTCAACTCAACCCATAAATGGAAGGCATGGGAAGAGTTAGAAGAAGTCAGCTTGTGGTACTCCGATGGATAGTTTCCCTGCAGAAGCCATGTCGTCTGAAGCAGTGTCAGACAAGAAGTTGCATGTACATTCTGAAGGAAGATCATGCACATGTAAATCCTTAAATGAGGTAGCTCAACTACCCTCCTAGGGCTAAGGAGGTGAATTTATCTGAGTATATAGACTCGGTTTTGATATTTTGGAAGTATGGATGGTAGAGCAGAGCTCTTGACTGTAATGTTTTAATGAAGCACTGGTTTTCCTGGCTATGTATCTGTATATGAAATTTCCTTTTTTAAGGTAAGGAAAACCTATTTTTCATCTTGTTTCGATCTCATACTGAAAGGGTTCATGATTAATTGATTCACATTAATCGTCGTGACTGTGTTATGATAAAGGATTTATTATAACGATGTTATGTTCTTTTAGTGTTTCTGCTTTTGAATATAAGAAGTTCTTGTGTTCAAAGTTTTCTTCTACAGGTTGTTGGAAGCTCGATGCCTACAACATCCCTTCGCATTTTCTCACAGAAGTCTTCCTCCTACTCACCCTTATTACAACTTACTGTCTAAAGTTGAACCAAGACCTCACCTGCTTGTGCATGTCTAGCCTAGTTTTTGAGTTAGAACGATATTGTTCCGAGTTTACTTCCATTCATCACCCTCTATCAACAAATAGTGACATAAATTGATGGGCTTCAGGCTTACTCCTGCTGCAATCTTGGAGTGACTTATGATGCCAACATTTTTGGCGTCGTTGTGGGGGACGAAGTTGAAAATTTTCCCTGGGATCAAATGACATCGAGCCTCTGATTCTGAAGGTGCATCAGGCATTAGAGCCCTATGATATTGCTACTGTGCACCTGGCAAATCCATTGTGACGAATCCACTATGGCAACACTACTATTTTAGTTGTGGCTTCCAGAGGTAGACACACACGGTCCCATCCACAACTACCTCTAGCTACACCTGAAGCTAATCCGGAGGTGATTATCTAAAAAGGAAAGGCCTTTGAAGGAGAAACTTCCACCGCTGAACCAGGTAATTTTCCACCTCCTTCTGTAGAACCTCTACTTCCTTCTTCTCAGCTCCCTAGCAGACCTTTTTCTGAAGTTTCCCATTTCTTGAATTTCGGAAGTGTTCCTGCTGAGTTTTCCCCTCCTGGTTTGGGATTGGATGAAAAATCCTTGTCACTCCCCTCTCCCTTGAGGCTAGACCTTGGTGTAAACCCAGGACCACAGAAGATTTCCCCACTCCTAGATTTACCACCCCTCCTCTTATTATTGTTGTTGCTACTATACAGAGAGAAGCATTTGCTGACTCAAGCCCCTTAGGCTTCTCTCCAAATCCCCCATTGTTTCCCCTTCCACCTGTAAGCTCATTTCCAATATCCCTTCTTCGAGCTCCTTCTCCTTTGAGTTCTCCTCCACCTAATATTCCTATGGAAGGATAAAATCCCCCCATGACCAGAATGGAGGCTATAATAGCTACTAGGTATGCTCCCCTTTTGTTACCTCAGCCTCTCAATGCCCTTCCATTGGATGGATACCTTAAGCAACTGCCCAAGTTTACAGGCAAAGGGGAGATAGTTGCAGAAGAACACCTTGAAGCCTTTTACAGTTTTATAGATGATCATGTTATCATGCATGCATATGTATGGATGAGAATTTTCATCCATAGCCTTTAAGGTGAGGCTAGAAAGTGGTTTAGGGCCCTGCCTCCTGGATCTATCGATGAGATTAAGGCTTTGGATAATGCCTTTTGGAGACAGTGGGGAGACAAATAAGACTTCATGTATTACATGACAGAGTTTGGGTCTTTGAAGAGAAAGGAAGGAGAGTTTGTCTCTGACTTCTCCAAGAGATTCAATAAAATGTACAATAAGATCCCCGCTGAGATAAATCCCTCACAGGCCTCTGCCAAAATCATTTATTCTAGTGCTTTTGATCCCGATTTCTGCCTCTTGTTGAGGGAAAGGAGAGAAACTACTCTGTCTCACATGTAGGATGCAATCGTGGAAATAGAATCTAACATATTAGATGTTGACCGACTCAAGAATAAGGCTGATAGAGACATATCCAGGAAGAGACCTGAAGCCTCCCCATCCAATTCCTCTCCCCTTCCCCTTCAAACGGACGAAGTAACTAAAGTGCTAAAGTCGCTTTCGTCTAGAATGGAAAGGTGGGAGTTAGAAGGGAAGCCCATGTACATAAATCCCCAAAATACTGATAACATAGGCTTCAGGAGGCCTAGCAACAATGTGCCATAGGATTTTCCAAGGGAACAAAGGAGCAAAGACAGAGATGATTAGAGGATTCAAACCCCTCTCTAAAATAACTTAGTTGCTCATGAGGAAGGAGAAGAGATAGATGAGCTTGACCTCAAAATTCACTGTATTGAAGACACTTCCCCTTTTCCCCATTTGACTCAATCTGCATATGAAGGATCCCTTATGAACATTCAAATAAATGAGTGGAGTATAGGGGAAAAGTCCAACAAAACTCCTAACAGATATTATCTCAGGTCAAAGAAGAAAGAAGGGAATTTTTATAGCCATGATCAACCTCTCATAATAGAAAAACCTGCTAAACCTGCAAAAATCACTACTAAAGAAAAGAAAAATCAGAATACTTTGCCAACAGCCAAAGAACCTATATTTGAGGTGAGGGAAGCTCCTAAGCCTCTTTCCTCCTTTACTTTTTGAGCATGAAATTCAAAAGATTAAAATTCTCGTACCCCTCTCAAAACTAGTTAAAAATGAAGATTTCAAAAGGTCCCTCTCCAAACTACTACAATCTGAGTCCCCCCAGCCCTCCACAGACTCAGTAAATATTCAAGATGAGAATCCAACAGTCATCCTAGTTCCCATGGTAGAATACAGATATGATTCATCCCCTCCCTTCTACACATCCCTGAACATACATCATAAGGTGTTGCATAATTGCCTCATAGATTTAGGAGCTTCCCACAACCTTATGCCCAAAATAGTCATGGAAGAATTGGGACTCGAAATGACAAAGGATTATCACAATTTATACTCTTTTGATTCAAGGAGGGTGCAATGCCTTGGATTCATCAAAGACTTGGTGGTCTCTTTATTTCAGTTGGCAATGATGAGTGTGGTCATGGACATTGTAGTAGTTGATGTTCCCCCCAAGTTCGACATGCTGTTGTCAAGATCTTGGATTAAAAAACTTGGAGGAACATTACAGATGGATCTCACATATGCCACCATTCCAGTCTTTGGAGGGGAGCCTAGGAGGTTGTACAGAGAAGCTCAGCTGGCCTACATTGTTAGTGATGAAGTATACCCCACCAATCATCCTATCTTTGCGCTTTACACTTATTTGGGGTCTAGTTTATTGTAGCTCACTAATACTCCTGAATCCCCTTTTCAAATCAGAAAGAAACCCATATTTAATCACAAGATACCTCCTCCAACCACCTCTATTTGGAAGATTTTCTTTGATGGAGCTTCTTCTAGCGAAGGCGCTGGTGTTGGAGTGGTTTTTGTGTCGCCTTGTCAGGAAACCATATCCCTGTCATACAAGCTAGAATTTGAAGCTATTAATAATATGGAAGAATATGAAGCTCTGGTTCTGGGTTTAAGGGTTGCAAAAGAAATGGGAATTGAGGAGGTAGCAGTGTTCAAAGATGCTAAGTTGATAATCTAGCAAGTCAGAAATGCTTATCGGGCTAAGCATCCTCGGCTCAGGGGTTACAAAAATGAGGTGTGGGACCTGATTGATAATTTTTTCTCAGCTTTCAACATTTCTTTTATTCCAAGAAAGGAAAATACTTTGGCTGATTCCTTAGTTGTCTCAGCTAGTTTGTTCAGGATCCCTCTACCACCTAAGATCGAATATGATGTTGAGATAAGATATAGGCCATCTATCTTGGACAATATCAAGCATTGGAAGGTATTCAAAGACGATCTTGAAATAAAAAAAATTCTTCAGTCTGTCAATGAATTTTTTGCACTGCACATTGATCAGGATCCTGATCTCGAAAGTCACCCTCACCCTGAGATATTTTTAAATAAAACTGCTAATCACCATATTATTCATTTTCCTAGCAATCACATTCTGAAGGGACTAGTCCCTCTAGAAATACTGTTCGATGGAAATGATGTGGTAGTAAAGGGTAGGTTTTCAAATGGAGATGTTGATACAATGGAGTGCAACATTGACACACAGGAGGAGCCTAAGTTTGTCAAGTTGTCAAGCAGTTTGACCAAAGAGTAGAGGGACGAATATACCGAGTTGTTAAGAGAATTTGGTGATGTGTTTGCATGGACCTATGAATACCTCAAGACATATGACACAACTGTCATTGAACACAAGATCCCACTGAAGGGAGAGGCTAAGCCATTTAGGAAGAATTTAAGACAGATAAATCCCATATTATTGCCTGTCATGGAGAGAGAAGTGAAGAAGTTGTTAGATGACCAAATCATTGTCCCGTTGAGATATTCTGAGTGGGCGGCCAATTTGGTCTCGGTGAGGAAGAAAAGTGGAGAAATCATGCTCTGTGTTGATTTCAGGAACCTGAACAGGAGCTCAAAGAAAGACAATTATCCCTTGCCCAACATGGAACACATATTGCAGAGGGTAACTGGTGCATCTAGGATATCCATGATTGATGGTTTTTCTGGCTATAATCAGATATCAGTCATGCCTAAGGATAGAGAAAAAACAACCTTCACCACTCCTTGGGGCACATTCATGTATGCCAAAATACCTTTTGGATTAATGGATGCAGGAGAAACATTTCAGTGAGCCATGGACATAGCCTTCATCGGGGAGAAAGATTAGTTTGTAATGATCTATCTGGATGACATCACAGTCTTCTCCAAGTCTGATAAGGAGAACTGTTGTCACTTGAGGAAAGTTTTCTTGAAATGCCATAGGTTTGGCCTTTCCTTAAATCCCAAGAAATATTTGTTTGCTATGAAGGAGGGGAAGTTGTTAGGCCATATAGTATTAGAAAAGGGAGTGAGAATTGATCCCAGCAGGGTAGAGGCAATTCAAACCCTTTCACTTCCCAGCTCTAGAAAGGAATTTCATGATTTTTTAGGGAAGATTAACTTTCTGAGGAGGTTCATCTCAAATTTTGTTGAGTTGGTGAAACACCTCACAACCATGCTCAGAAAGGGAAACGAAGTAAAATGGACCGTTGAACCCAGGGAATATTTTGTCCAAATAAAAAGGGCATTAATTGAGGCACCTGTGCTGATCAGTCCTGATTATTCCAAGGATTTCCTAATTTTTTATTTTTCTTCTTTTGATACAGTAGTAATGGTCTTATTGCAGAAAAATGAGGAAGGGCGAGAGCAACCCATTTCCTTCTTTAGTAAGGCATTAAGAGATGCAGAAATTAGGTATGAGATCATGGAGAAGCAGGCCTATGCCTTGGTGAAATCTCTCAAAGCTTTTAGAGACTATGTCTTTCACTCAAGAGTGACTGCATACATTCCTTCAGCCTCTGTGAAAGACTTCCTTATATAGCCTGACATAGATGGGAGAAGAGGTAAATGGATTGCCAAGATCCTTGAGTTTGACCTGGAGATAAAGCCCACCAAGTTGGTTAAAGGGCAGGGTTTAGCCAAGTTGTTGGATGAATCCAATTGCAAGGCCTTGGGGGTTATCTTCATCAACGCTTTCTTAGGAAATAAGCAAGTTGAGTCATCCAACAAAAGCTCTCAGGGTGGCTTATCACTAGTAGACTGCACTTGGTACAGAGCCATTTTGTAATCTCTGCAAGAGTTGAAGCCTCCTGATGGAATGGGAAAAATCAAGGCAAGAGATTTAAAGCTCAAGGCAGTTAGATATTTCCTTATTGACCAAGTCTTGCATTGGAGAGATCCTCTAGGGGTGTTTCTGAGGTGTCTAAACCCATAAGAAGCTCAAAAAGTTATGTTTGATCTCCATAGCGGCCTTTGTGGATGGAATCATTTCTGGAAGACCACAGCCCACAAAATTCTCAGGGTTGGGTACTACTGGCCCACCTTATTCACTGATGTCTGCAGAGAAGTTAGAGCTTGCATCAAATTCCAAAGGTTGTCAGGAAAGAAACAGCTCAAATCTCTGCCACTAAAGCCTGAAGTGGATTCAGCGCCTTTTCAATAGTGGGGGTTGGACTTCATTGGAGAAATTCATCCTCCTTCAAGTGGCCAACACAGGTGGATCCTAACTGCAACAGACTATTTCACCAAGTGGATAGAAGTTGCCCCCACCAGGAGCACTTCACACAAGGTAATTATCAGCTTCCTGGAGGATATCATAGCCAGATTTGGTTGTCCCAACAGAAGTGTCATTGATAATGTTGCTTCTTTCAAGTTTGAGCCTCTAGTTAAGTTTTGTGAGTAGTTTGAGATTTCACTAATTCACTCCACTCCCTATTATCCTCAAGGAAATGGATTGGAAGAATCTTCCAATAAAAGTCTAATCAAACTCATTAAAAGGTTATTGGAAGACAATAAGAGGGCCTGGGATTCAAAGCTCAAATTCCCTCTATGGGCCGTTCGAGTGACAACAAAGAAGTCCCTAGGCACCTCACCTTTTCAAATTGTTTATGGGACGGAGGCTATGTTTCCCACTTAGCTCGCTTTACTTGTAGCGAAATTATTTCAAGATCATGAAGGAGAGACAGACCATATGGTTAAAAGAATTCATCAAGTGGTGGAAGTGAAATAGGTCAGGGAGCAAGTAATGGGCATAGCTCATAGTCATCAGTAGAGGATCAAGCAGGCCTTTGACAGGAAGGTCAGGAAGGAGGAATTCAAGCTGGAAGATTTGGTGCTTAAATGGGATGCACCCAGGCAGGATAGGGGCAAACACAACAAGTTTGATGCCCTCTGGATCGCGCCCTTCAAAATCTCTGAAGTATTCTTAAATAACACGTACAAGTTGTAGGATTTGGAGGGTGAAGAGGTTTTTATTGGCCCAGTAAATGGGCATTTCCTGAAGAAATGTTTTGTTTGGGCCTTAGACGACTCCTCTGTTTTTGTAAATATTGTTTTTCTGTTTATTTTTGGCTTAATAAATGAATCCATATCCCAACGAAAGGAAACTGGAACCACAGAAGTAGTTCTTAGAGCATCATAGGGACGACTCTATCCTCCATGGAGCCTAACGTTAGCACCAATTCTTGCACGGGGGTGTTTCTCTCCGATTTCAGGCCCTTGGTGTAAATGCGTATAAATGGGGTTGAAAATCCCATCAAATGCATTTTATTCAAAGGCTGCAGTCATGAATGCCAAGCGCAACACACAAAAGAAGTCAATTTTGGGCTTAAAATCAAGCTAGTGGGCATTTTGTTTTCAACGGTGAGGATCCATAGATGGAGCATAATGATGGTCATCGAGTAATCTTGAGCCGCGGAGTTGCACAAAGTTTAGCGCATGGGATCTTCTCTTATGGCCAAAGTCAAAAAATGATTAGTCATTTTGCCATTTCGGCTACCAGGAATTTGAAAGACAAGGGGTTTCTTCTCCATTGCATTTCGAAACCCCGAAACGCAAAATGTAAAATACCCCAGGAGATGTTTTGGCATTTCGGCTACCGGGACTTTGAAAGACAAGGGGTTTCTTCTCCACTACATTTCGAAACCCCGAAACGCGAAATGTAAAATCCCCTAGGAGCCGTTTCAGAATTTCGGCTACCGGGACTTTGAAAGACAAGGGGTCGTTTCTCCACTGCATTTCAAAACCCCGAAAGGTGAAATGTAAAATCTGCCAGGAGCCATTTCGACATTCTGGCTATCAAGACTTTAAAACACAAGGGGTTGCTTCTCCACTGCATTTCAAAACCATGAAACGCAAAATGTAAAATCCCCTAGGAGCCATTTTGGCATTTCGGCTACCGGGACTATCAAGGGTGAGGAGTTCACTCCCTCCCATCACCGATACCCGAAATTCGTGGAGTTTCTTTAGTTTTAGCGCAAGGTCACAACACACTATCATATAGAAAGTAGGGCCAAAGGGAAAAGATAGGTGCATTTTAAGACCACAGACGGCTAAGAGCCAGATAAGGAAGAAATCCTGGACGTCAATGTTTAGGGAAGATCAAGCCGTTGGTTTGGATAGGGAAATTTCACAACACAGGGTATCGAGGATCCTAGACACAGCATGAGGAAATCACTGAAAGGAAAATGTCGGAGCGTACTTGAAGAAATTTGCATGGCCCTATGGTTACATTGAGAATGAAACCTAAAGGAATGAAGGCTAGCCTCCAAGATTTGGAAAGCTGACACATGGTCACTCTCTACGTATTCAATCTCAGCCACCCTCCATGGAAGAAGTAGTTAATGAATATTGAGCAGGTGGTTGAGACCTCATCTTAACCCATAAATGGAAGGCATGGGAAGAGACAGAAGGAGTCAACTCATGGTACTCCGATGGATAGTGTTGTTCCTGAGTCTGTACTTAAGTCTTAAAGTACAGTGTCAAGGCATATGAAAGTATGTTAAAGATTTGATAAAAGGATTTCGCTAACCTTCGGTATAGGAAACTAATGAGGGTTTCTACGTTCTCGTTGCCTAGCTTCCAACTGTTCCTGGGTGGTAATATCTTGTTCAATGGCTTCCCATGAACACTCAAGTTCTTCCCGGGTGTTAGTTGTTTTAAGAATTGTGTCAAAAAGATTTAAAGCGATGTGTGTTTGATTAGATAGTTCGGGCTCGATATTAGGTTGATTCGTAGCAGGGACAGTCATTGAGGAATAGTACCAGTATGGAAATAATTTAAAGAGAGGTTTCAATGCTGTTTCAATTTTGGTATAAATAAAGAGAAATTTTTTACTTAAGGAACAAACTAGGAATGCAAACTGAAGGCCCTTTCCCGTAACTGTATTATTTTTAATAAAAAGATGTGGGGTGAGAGAAAAACATTTAGCTGTAGATACGTAAGGTTCCCGTCAATAGAAAATTCACACATACACAGAAGAAGAAATTAGTATAGAAATAATTGACATAGTGTAAATAAATATATAATTCTGTAAATGCAAATTGGTCTTATACCCGTTGATAGCTAGTGCAGAGGAAAGACAATAACCAATTACAGAAATATGAAATCCCTTTGCTATAGTAGTGGTCGTACTAAAGTATAGCGATACACATCAATTATGAAAAGTGAGATGAAATGAAACATGAAACATAAATAAACAAACTTGTAATACAGTCGTGACGGAATCGGGAATCTTCAAACTTGCTTGTATTAACTTCTCGAATGCAAAAAACTCTATTACAATCAGTACCAAAAAGGTTCAGCCCCTCCTTCTTACTTTTGTGATCTATTTATACAAATTTGCAGATCAGTTTAGAAACTCAACGGTTTCATAAATTCAGTTACAAACGAGAGGAGTGAACTCACTCCATCTCTCCTACTCTATTTTCAAAAGGTGCCAGGTGCTTGTCTTTGCATGGATTTGGTGCATATGATACATTTGTTCACAAACTGGGATACAAGCTGCGAAGGCTCCGCTTGACAGCTAGCCTCGACGAAATAGCATTCTTGGGCTAACTATGGAAGCTTATCACCCATTTGTGCATCAATGGTGTCAAGGGCACTGAGTTGTGTGCTAGGTTGAATTAAATGTTTGTCAACTTGAGCCATGTCCACCCTGTCCATATTAGAGATATCCATCAAATCTCTCTCATTCTTCTCCTTCAAATCGAGGGAAATCTGATCTACATTCATTTGCCTTAATGTCTCTGAGTCACCTCTACTCTCCATCCCTAACAACTCGCCATCTATAGCATTGAAGGCTTCTTCTAATGAATTGGTTACTTTTTGGACCTGTTCCTTACTTAAGGTAATATTATGTTCCCAATCTTTTAACAGAATATTACCTCTAGTTTTTTCAGCGATGGTGAGTCCGGCAGAACCTGCCGAAAATCTATTGTTGGTAGCTATCACTGCCTCTTGAACGACAACCCGAGCAGCCTCTGCATTCCTTTCCCTGACAGTCAGATTCTCGGAAATCCGATGCATCAATAGGCAATCTTCTTGAATCACTCCCACTTTGTCTAATAGACTCTGTTGTACAGAAGAGATCCTGTTCCGAATATCAATCGCTTGGGATTTAAACCCCTCGACGTCGATCACCCTGCTTTCAGCGACCTCTAACTGAGCCTGCAGCCCTGTGATCATATTCCTCTGCTGACCCGCCTGTATCCGATCGTCTCGGATTACTGAATTCGCTTGTTCCAACTTGGTTTTGAGGACTTCTATTTCCTTTTTATTGGCCAATCGGGCCAGTTCTATTTGCCCACTCGCCTGAATCTTAGCGCTTTCTGCGGCAGAAGCTACTCTGGCTTCGAGAGACTTGATTAGGCGATTCTTTCTTTTGAGCTGACTTTTTAAGATCTCGACAGAGAATTGATTCGCCGACGCATACGCTCCTAGTGTTCCTGCGATCTCTGTGGCGAATTCATCATTATTTTTGTTCTTTCCATCGGTTATCACTTTGAATTTTTTAGCAGTTGCTCCTTCATCCTGGTAGAACTCCCTTTTCACAACCGCTTTTCTCTTTCTGTCAAAGAAGAACTCATTTGGAGGAAGTTCTTCTTCTCTGATAGGCCTTAGTTCTTCACCGAAAATCCATCCTTCTTCTATATTTCCTTGCGTTGACTGTAAGGGTGTGAAAGAAGTGATGGGTTCTCTGACCTGCTTCACTGCCTTTCCTGGTGTGACGACGCAGTCCTGCTCCTTCAGAGGATCAGAGGTCTTCGTCTCAGTTTATGTATTCTGGGTTTCTGGCGTGTCTGTGTTTCTTACTTCCACTTCTGAACTATGTTCTCTGGGTGGGTCCGTAGTCTCTTCTTCTGCTTCGGGATTTTCTCTTTCTCCCCTTCCTGGTGTTTTCCGGGATGGAAATTTGATCCTCAGAACCTCCAGCATCCTTCTTCTTATCCTTGGAAATGCCCAAACCTCCCAACACAGTGGGAAGGCTTCTTCGTCTATGCTCTTGGAATTTTAGTGCCGATGCCATGTCTTCGGGTGCTAGAGATTGGATCCTGACTAGCACTTCCCTATAAGATCTCGCCCCTTGGAAAACGTCATCCGAGGGTGAACACTCGTGTTCAAACTTCTTCAGCCCACAATTTGCCAAATGGTTGCTTACAATTTTCTGAGGATCGTTTTTTTTATATTCAATGGAGACCAAACTCAGGTCTTCCAGGGCTGCAGCCTCGGCTTTAGCATGCCCGAAATCCAATAAAGAATAAGAATTTAGTCGAACAGGGAAAAATGGCCATACCTTCTTTGAAGATGCTTGGAGCTCTTTGCTCACCCCACCAATCACTGTTTGTCGGGCGATCTCGAGATAGGCCAGCTTGTCGGGAATGAACAGTGGTAGCACAAGCCGAGGAACAGTAGCTCCAAACACTTTGAAATAGGAGAACTCTGTTTCTACGTACCAATCAGCTATACTTCTCAGATTCGCATCAATGCTGTCCGAGATATGAGGCGGCGAACGACCAAAAATGGCGATGTGCAAGGGCACCATCACCTAGTTGAAAATTTCGTCAATAAATTTGTTTGCTTTATTTTCCCACAATTTGTCGTGATACTCATGTACAAGATTTTCTAAGGCTGGATTCCAAGCCCAGTTCATCAAAGGGAACGGTGTCATAGAGCATATTGCGTCCATGATATATGCAGACATGAAAAAAGAGGATGGTCTCCCACTTTCCTTCTGCTCTCGGTACTCGGTGACCCAGTTGAACAAACTGTCCGAGAGTATCTTTGCCCAATTAAATGAGAAACCTTCTGCTACCCGAAATATGAGAGGTACCCACGCAATGTAGAAATGCGAAGTATCCTCCTTTCCAAACAGTCGGCATGTCATCATTGCCACATACATATACTGTGGCTCCAGCGAAGCGATTGAATAAACACCTTGGTTGTTTTCTCTGAATTTCGCGGAGCGCGAAACCCAATCTTTTATCAATCCGGGCATGGTTTTGTCATATTGAATGCATTCCTTCTCTTTGAATCCCTCCAGGAATTCAACATCATAAGTGTATTCAGAGGTTGTTGGGAGCTTATACATGGTTTGGATATGCTCTGGTCTAAAAGTCCCGACTGTGGTCCGTTGGTCGCTTATGATAGTTATGGTGGGTAGGTCTATGTGATCCAACGCCCATCGGATCATGTCATAATATGGGAGCAACCGGGGTCTGGATGCAACCCGGTGCATTCCCGATTGAACAACTATCTTGTATTTAGTGTTAAGGTCATCTTTTTCGTTATCATTGTCGTCGGAGTCTGAATAATTCACCAACTCGGATTGCAGAATATCTGAAACAAACAACCAGCTAGGGACTGAGCCGACACTTCGGGGTGAACTGTCGGAGACATTATCCGGGCCTTGCCCTGCAACCTCGATATTCGCCTTCGCTGCTCTCCTTGGAGCCATGGTTGAAGCTTGTTTTTTCTCTCTTCTGCGATAGACCTGTGTATACATGCAAAAATTAGTTCACTCGGAAAAAGGTGAGCTCTGTGCACTTATGGAAAATGTTTGAAATAAATTGAAACTCCCGTATATATTTGAAAACTCTGTACTATTTGAAATAAGTCTGTCAAATCGCAATTAGAAAGAAATTTATTGCATAAATCCAATTTTATTTATTCGTGGATTCACCCTAATTCTTCATTAATGTCATCAATGTTTGGCGGCTTGACAGTCAGTCGGAGTATGGAGAGTAAAAAGATACCTCGAGAAATGTGCAAACCTCGATGCGCAGGACATATTTCGCATTATTTTAAATTTTCAAATCTTAGCAACGTAAATAATTTTCTCGCCGTTCGCTGCATCGTGAATTTCTTTTTTACCTTTTGACTCTTAAACTCGAGAGATAGCGAGTGCCGATTTTAACTCAATTAACAGTAATCGTGATTTAGAGCATCATTAATTATATAATTAGTTTATTCACCATATCGCGACTCGGCACTTCGAAGACAGATTTTTGGGAGAATGGTATGCCGAGTCGCGAAACCGCGATGTGGCGATAATTAAGGCTCAAATTATGGGAAGAAAATATTAGATTAGGCTACTAATTAATCTTGCTATAATCATGTCGCAACCTCGTGAGTCGGGGTTTTAGATGCCTTAACTTTATGAAAGAAAGTGTCGAGTGACGAAGTGCCGAGAACCAAATTTAACCATGGTTAATTCTTGACCCAGGCTATCACAAAAGTTATCGCGTTCTCGGCTCTCGGAGCTGTAAAAACAAAAACTTAGGTTTGACGAATGCCAAGGCACGAACTCCCGACAACATATACTCATGAGTTAAAAGTTTAACCCTAGTTAATGTCTTGGGCGAAAATTAAAAATGACTTCGCCGTTTCGTGACTCGGGACGTGTGAACTCAAGGTTTAAAGTATTCGACCTGCGAGACCCCGAAATAAAAAAAAAGAGCGAACATACTTGCGAAAATGGATCTGTTTTGAAAGTGTAAAAGCATTGCTATTCAGGCGACAAGATTTACGAGTTTTAAAATCTCGGAAGGAAAAATAAAATCCACTTTAGATTTCAAGTATCAAAAATTGAAGATTGTGCAAGGTAAAAACAAAGGCAGCTCCAACATAGGCTCCAACTAGGGATCCTGCCTTCCTGCGAGGCGGGAAGAACAGTATACCAGGTGCCAAAATTGGGTAAATGGAGTCACGAGTTAAAATCAACGGAAAAATTCAAGGGAAAAGATAGAAGGGGGGGAAAACATCGTTTTGTACTGCAGGAAGTTTTTTCGAACTTGGATACTTTTTCCAAGCACGGTTGAAGTCACTTTCACAACTTTCCCTTCCTCACTACTAACTTCGGGGATGCTTTAAGATAGTCGAAACGACCCTAGGATATTCAACAGATCTTCTGATTCTGAGATTGCATCAAAAGAATGATATTATATAATTTTAAGTAGGGAAGTCCCATCGGAATTTGGGGTAATGATCAGGTTTTTAGAAAGCATTGTTTACCGGAGTATATTGATATTTATGTATAACAGCCTTACAAATCTCTCAGAAATTGCTTCACTTCCAGCGAGCCTGTTCAGTACCCCGGTGAAGTTGTCTGACCCCTTTTTACTGAATCTCTTTTCACCACTTCGGAAAATATTTATGCGTTTAAACGCTAAGACGAGGGCAATCATTTCTGAATTTCCTTTCATCGTCTTCCTGGACTAGGTGGGGGCAATCATTTCTGAATTTCCTTTCACCACCTGTCTTATTTTTTACTTTTAAAACACGAAGATGGGAGCAATCAGTTTATATCAGGGCTGATATCTGTGTAATATTTTGTATCAGAGTTCTGTCAACTCCTTTTGATTACTCGGTATCAATCTTCCTTCGACCCTCACAAGACCTTCGTTCTTAGGGAGACAAGGGGAAATAATAAGATTTTAAAGGACATCCTGTTCAAGCAAGCTTTGATTTTTTCGACGCTGTTGAAAAACCTAGGAATGTTAGGATCGCTATAAACGTTCCTTAGCATTAGCAGGAGGTCAAGTAGTTGTGAAGACCAGCTTTCTATTAAGATTTGTTTTGAAGTTCCTGAGGTTTAAAACGAAAAACCTTTACCCCTTCACAAGGACTTGAGAGGATAGTGACTCGCTAAAAGTTAGGCCTGGAGAGACAGAAAACAAGGCGGCAATCCAATGGCTTAGTATACAACAGGTCACCACCGTTCGGGACTGGGTTTCAGAGAGATTTTACGAACAAATATTATGACTGACTGTTTTAGGTTTGATGTATTCATTCAAATTATTTTTATTCGAGTATTTTGAAGCCAAAAATGATCCTGTTATCTGACCTTTTATATGGAAATTTGAAATAATGTTACCTTAGTTTGCTTAAACAACCTTTCATGACCAGTGTATTAAGAAATCTCAGATCTATATTTTCTTTTCACTTTCTCTATGAACTATGAGACATCTTAAGTATCACCTGTTTTATGTTGTTCTATTTCCAACACTGACCTGCACATTAATTTTTTCCGCTAGTTTCGTCTGTAGCTGGAATCCTGTAAAAACAAATACATATCTTATTAGAAATGTGTTGAAATTTTAGGAACAAAAAGCCAAAAATTAAAAGTAAATGTTTGAACGAAAACATAAGTATGTGCAAAACACTCATAATGAATTTTATTTATTTACAAAATTTCACAATTTTTTTTTTTTTTGTAATGACTGTTACGTCATGTAGTGCTTTAGATACCGCCCGTTGACAGGGGCACTGAGAACTTCTCCATCAATATTTTCCAGAAGGAAGGAATTTTTTCCTTCTGGAGCCGAGACCCTGAATGGTCCATACCAAAGGTGATCAAATTTGCCATGCTTCGCAACTTCTTCCCTTCTCGTATCCCATCTTAACACTAAGTCACTTGGGAGGAATTCTCGGTCTTTTGCCTTGAGGTCGAACAATGCTTTCATATTGTCCTGGTATTTCTGGATTTTATCATCAACCTCCACTCTGTGCTATTGAACCTCGATCAATTGGTTAATTATCCTGGTTACATGATTGGGTTCTTCATTCTGATCCTGCCATAATTTCATTACTGGCAATGCTAAATTAATGGGTAGAACCGCATCTGTCCCATAGACCATCTGAAACGGTGAAATGAAGATAGACCTTTTAGTGTTGATGCAGTTTGCCCACAATGCATACTTCAAATGCACATGCCAGGACCTTTTGTTTTCATCCAGTACTTTTTTTATTACATTTACCAGGCTCTTGTTAGATGATTCGGCCAGCCCGTTTCCCTGGGGGTAATAAGCAGTCGAATGGCCAAGAACGATATTGTACTTTTGACAGAAGATGATCATAGCCATGGACTTGAAGGCCTGGGCGTTGTCGGTAACAATCTTTCGTGGACACCCGAATCTTGACAAGATGTTATCTTCCAAGAAGTCAATCACCACCGAGTCTGTTGCCCTTTTCGCTGGAATGGCTTCCACCCACTTTGTAAAATAATCTGTGGCTGTTAAGATCCACTTATGCTGAGCACTGGAATGGGGATTAATTTCCCCTATAAAGTCTAAACCCCACTGTTGGAATGGCGCTTCAACTTTGACTGGAACAAGTGGCAGTGCAGGGAGTTTCTGCTTACTAGTGAATATTTGACACGAGTAACAGGCACGCACTTTGGCATTGACGTCCGAAAATAATTTCGGCCAATAGTATCCGGCCCTCAGGATATTGTAGGTTGTGGCTCTCCATGCATGGTGTCCTCCACAGATTCCTTCATGGAATTCTTCTATGACCCGTGGAGTTTCCGACTCAACCAAACAGACTAGTAAGAACCCGAGTGGATCCTTCCAGTATAGTTGATTTTCGGAG
>SNQJ01S0073365.1:0-11482 GCA_010110895.2 Picea sitchensis | reverse complement strand
ATCCTTCCAGTATAGTTGATTTTCGGAGATGCAATATTTTACAGCGTGGAGTTTTAAAGTTCTGCATTTGGCTGGTGATAGTCCATATGGACATTTCAGATTTAACAAATAGAAAACTATGTCTTTATACCAGCCTGACGACATGAAATTTTCTTCAACCTTGCTTAGATGTGTCCGGTCATCCGGCTCTTGCAAATGTGTGTCTCCGTCTTCCCCTTGGAGGCAATTGATATCAAGAGCTCTAAAGTTCGACTCAACCATGAGTTTGGCCAGGCCTTGCCCCTTTATCAATTTAGTAGGCTTGACTTCCAGGTCAAATTCTTGTATTTTAGTGAGCCAGCACCCTCGTTTTCCATCTCTATCTGCCTGTACCAATATATCCTTCACAGCACTGGTTGGTACGTATGCGATAATTTTCGAATGCAGAACGTAGGTTCTGAATGCCTTTAGCACTTTCACCATTGCATATGCATGTTTTTCTATTATGTCATATTTTAGTTGGGCGTCTTTAAGGCTCTTGCTAAAAAACGCGATCGGTCGTTCGAAGCCTTCATCACCCTTTTGCAGTAACACCACGACGATAGTATGTTCAGAAGCGAACGAGAAGATGAGGAAATCTTTCAAGCAATCCAGGCTTGCTAACACAGGTGCCTCGCTGATGACTTTTTTTATATGCGCGAACGATTCTTTAGCCTCGGTTGTCCAATTTACTCTGCTATCTTTCTTCAACATTCCTGTGATCAATTTGACAATCTCAACAAAATTTGGTATAAACCTTCGTAAAAAAATTATTGTACCTAAGAAAGATTGAATTTCTTTTACGTTTCTAGGAATATTTATAGTTTCTATTGCTTCAATCCTCTTAGGATCGATCCTGGTCCCATATTTAGATACGATATGCCCCAGGAGCTTACCTTCCTGCATAGCAAAATGTGATTTCTTTGGGTTCAAAGATAGGCCATACCTGCGGCATTTTTCGAAAGTCTGTTTTAAATGGATCAAATGTTCTTCATCGGTTTTAGAGAAAACCGTCAAATCATCAAGGTAGATGACTACGAACTTGTCTCTTTCTCCTATGAAAGTGATGTCCATAGCGCGCTGGAATGTAGCCCCTGCATTCATCAAACCAACCGACATTTTGTGATACATGAATGTTCCCCATGGCGTGGTGAAAGCAGTCTTTTCTCTGTCTTGCTCGTTCATGGCGATTTGGTTGTATCCAGAAAACCCATCTATCATATACATTCGATTTTCTCCAACTACCCTTTCTAGGACGTGATCCATTTTGGGAAGTGGATAATTATCCTTAAGAGAGGACCTCTTCAAGTTCCGAAAATCCACACACAATCTGATTTCTCCGTTCTTTTTTCTGACAGGGACCAAATTAGCCACCCAGTCTGAGTACCTTAGAGGTACGATTATTTTCGCATCTAAAAGCTTCTTAACTTCTTTTTCAATGACGGGCAATAAAAGGAGGTTAAATTGCCTGAGTTTTTGCCTAAAATGATTAACCCCGGGCTTCAATGGTATCTTGTGCTCAATTATGGAAGTATCATATGTTCGAAGCTCATCATAGGACCAGGCGAAAAAATCTTTATATTGTCTGAGTATGTCTCTGTACCGGTCTTTTACCTTGGGGGGGAGGAATTTAGATATCTTTACTATCTTGGATTCCTTTTCAGTTCTTATGTCGCAATCCTCCACTTCTTCTGGTTGGGGCTGCAAAGTGGATTTCACAGGTACGTCGTTCTGATCGAAAAGTCTTTCTAAAGGTATTAAGACTTTCAGAATTTGGTTGTTTTTAAGGACCAACATACAATGATCCGCTATTTTTTCTCAAAAGGTTTCAGGATCTTCACCCTCTTGCATAATCAACATCAGGTCATTTTGATTCTCTTGGTCTGGATGAGTTTCAGAGAACTCACCTACTGCCGTAAGAAATTTCTGAATTTGTTCGTCATCTTCGAAGACCTGCCAGTGTCGGGCATTGTCTGGTATAGAGGGTTTATATTTGATTTCAATATGATATTTCAGTTTAACGTTCATGGGAGGAGAAAAGGTTGAGGTTGCCTTAGCCAATGTGTCAGCATGTAGATTCTCTGTGCGAGGAATAAAATGGACTTTTACAGATGAGAAAAAATTCTCCATCAAATCCCAAGCACAATTTATGTATGTTCTTAGCCTAGGATGCTTGGCTAGGTATTGTCGGTTTACTTGTCTTACTATCAATTCAGCGTCACCGTAAACTTCCAAGTTTTTTATATTTAACTTCTTTGCAGCCTCTAAACCTAAGATTAATGCTTCATACTCACATACGTTATTGGTGTAATCTATGTCCCACTACAAACGATATGAGAAAGGAACAATAAACTTACCTTCAGGTGCTACCAAAAGTATGCCAGCACCAGCTCCTTCCGAAGACAAAGCACCATCGAAGTACATTTTCCAGATACCATTTTTGCATAGCTCTTCATTCAAGGGGCTAAGTTCTTCCTGCTTCATATCAAGTTCTTCTGGACACCCATATAAACCATCATCAAAAGACAATATGCAATTCCCCAGATCTTGGTCTGCAACATAAATGGGAAAGTTATTTGGGTTCTGAGGATCACTGACATTATAAGCTAGTCTTGTTTCTCTGTACAAATGGGTAAACTGACCACCAAATATAGGGATTGTGGTATATGACATGTCCAATTGTAGAGAACCCCCCAACTTGGCTCCCCATGATCTGGATAATAACATACCATATTTGGGGGGAATATCTGCGATAACCACATCCATCAGGATACTCTTGACCGGGACCTGAGCCAGGGTAACTACCAAATCTTTTATCATCCCCATACATTTAACCTTTCTCGAATCGAAAGAGTATAGATTTCCATAGGGTCTAGTGATCTGGAGGCCCAGCCTCTCCATTATAATTTTGGGCATAACATTATGTGAAGCCCCGGAGTCTAACATACAGTTATGCAGYAACTGATCATGTATATTCAGGGTRATATAGAAAGGAGCGACRTTGTCTTTGGATCCCTCRAAATGAGGRCCAAAGGTGATGTTAGGTCTGTCGTCTTCTAGGTTGATAACATCAGAGTGACTTTCTGACTCATAGACGCCCATCACTTTGGCAATTTGCTTACGATAAGTGGGGTTTTTTGCTAATTCTACCAAAGGAATCGGTATCTTAATTTTACTTAATTCATTTTCTAGATTGAAAGATGTATTTACCTTGTCCATTTCTTTGGTTAAGACTTCCGAGCTTTTTCTTTCCGACTTATTCATCTGGATTGCTTTGTCACTCGTGCTCTTAGTCGAAGATGTAACTTTATCTAATGGTTCAGTTTCCTTTGTTTGGGTTTCAACTTTTTTCAGCTCGGACTCTTGAGTTTTAGCTATCTTGATTTTATTGATGGGTAACAATGCTTCTTCCAAGGGAGGTTCATGAGCTTGACCTCTTTGAAGGTTTCTCTTAGGTTGGTCAGTTGAGGTGGGCTTAGTTTCAGATCTCAGATTGTATTTGGGTTGAAACTCAGCCGCTATCATTTCTGTTTCTGGTTGAGATACGCCGAGGTCAGTATGATCACCTTCTTCATCTTCATTAGACAGTTGAGGCGTAATTAAAGATTTCTCATAGTCTTCCCTGGTCACAAATGGTTGCGAACATTCATCACCAAAACATGCAACTTCGTCTTCCGAATCTCTGAAATCTTGGAGGTCATTTGCTCCTATAAAATTTTCGTTTTTTAGTGGAGCTTGTATTTTTTGATCTTCATTCTTCATTTGTCTCTGTTGATTTTGGGGGTTCGGGTTTCTCCTGAAGTCCTTTTTATTTGAAGAATCAGCTCTAACCTGTTCCAACTCCATCCTAGAAATTTTATTGGACAGTTCTTTAATCACTCGGGCCATATCATCTACCCTGTCATCAGTGTATCGATTCGAGCCCGAAGGACCCGCTGGTTCCCTATAGCGTCTATTATCGCGGTTGACCGTTTCGACCTTAGATTTTAATTTTCCCGAAGCCATCATATTGGATTCAATTTCGACAGCATCGTCTTGCATTCTATTTAGGGTGGCTCCTCGTCTTTCTCGCAAAAGTAGTGCAAAATCAAGTTCGAAATCTCCTGCAAAGGTTACTTTGGCTGAGGGTTCAGAAGGTTTAACAACGGCTGGAATTTTATTATATAGTTTGTTAAATCTCAGAATAAATTCCATAACTGTTTCGGAGTTCTTTTTCTTTAAGGAACCAAACTCCGTAAGGTAATATAAGTGATATTTTCGCTCTCCCCATTGTCTGAGGAAAGCATCTTCCAACGCGTCGTAAGTCCGAATAGAAGCTGCGGGAAGGCTCCGAAACCAAGTTCGGACTGGTCCTTCAAAGGTCTGGACAAGGAGTCTCGAATAGACATCTTCGTGCTCGATACCACATATGTCTGCGAATTGGTCGAAGAAATTTATATGCTCGGCTGCGGTTAGATCTCCCTCCCCCGTGAACTTAGGAAGATTTTTGATGTAGTTTTCAGGTAAATCATGGAGGGGAACGGGTAAAACCAGGGGAGCATATCTTGCTGCTACTTTTGCGAATACTTTGGGAGGAGGGACAACATTTCCTTGACCTCCACCTCCTCCACCAGGAGTGCCTCCACCACCTCCTCCGACGCCTGCCATCAACTCGGGTGTAGAAAATGAGTGTGGAACATACCTTTGGGAATCAGGCGAGACTGGGAAGTTTTGTCGAAGAAAAGATGGTATGTCAACTGACAGTGATCTTTCTAAAGGACCCTTTCCCTTGTTTATAGATGGAAAAGTCTGATGGGTCCCACTCCTAAATTCAGAGAAATTTGTTTTCGGATCTTTGGTATCAAAAAGGAGACTGGATGAAGTAGAAGGTTTTGAATGGCATCTAGTCTTTAAAGGTGGGTTTTTAGGCTTGTAAACTGCAATGGTTGACTCGAACGAGCCTCTCGCTCTTAAATTTTTTTCAGGATTATTAACAAGCGTAATCAGCTTGCCATCCAGGTTCTGTCTGGTACTCTTCCTACCAGAAACCAGTTTATGTTTTCGTGGAGTCACCAAGTGAAAGATTTTAAAAAAGACTTAAAACTGTGTGCACTCTATGTTCACTATCAAAGAGTAACACTGTCAATGAATTAATTTGTCGTTTTCCCAGGGAAAATATTTCGTAACTTCGCTCCCCGGCAACGGCGCCAGGAAGATGTTGTTCCTGAGTCTGTACTTAAGGCTTAAAGTACAGTGTCAAGGCATCCGAAAGTATGTTAAAGATTTGATAAAAGGATTTCGCTAACCTTCAGTATAGGAAACTAATGAGGGTTTCTACATTCTCGTTGCCTAGCTTCCAACTGTTCCTGGGTGGTAATATCTTGTTCAATGGCTGTCCATGAACGCTCAAGTTCTTCCCGGGTGTTAGTTGTTTTAAGAATTGTGTCAAAAAGATTTAAAGCGATGTGTGTTTGATTATATAGTCCAGGCTCGATATTAGGTTGATTCACGGCAGGGACAGTCATTGAGGAATAGTACCAGTATGGAAATAATTTAAAGAGAGGTTTCAATGCTGTTTCAATTTTGGTATAAATAAAGAGAGATTTTTTACTTAAGCAACAAAATAGGAATGCAAACTGAAGGCCCTTTCCCGTAACTATATTATTTTTAATAAAAAGATGTGGGGTGAGAGAAAAACATTTAGCTGTAGATACGTAAGGTTCCTGTCAATAGAAAACTCACACATACACAGAAGAAGAAATTAGTATAGAAATAATTGACATAGTGTAAATAAATATATAATTCTGTAAATGCAAATTGGTCTTACACCCGCTGATAGCTGGTGCAGAGGAAAGACAATAACCAATTACATAAAGATGAAATCCCTTCGCTATAGTAGTGGTCTTACTAAAGTATAGCGATACACATCAATTATGAAAAGTGAGATGAAATGAAACATGAAACATAAATAAACAAACTTGTAATACAGTCGTGACGGAATTGAGAATCTTCAAACTTGCTTGTATTAACTTCTCGAATGAAAAAAACTCGATTACAATCAGTACCAAAAAGGTTCAACCCCTCCTTCTTACTTTTGTGATCTATTTATACAAATTTGCATATTAGTTTAGAAACTCAACGGTTTCATAAATTCAGTTACAAACGAGAGGAGCGAACTCACTCCATCTCTCCTACTCTATTTTCAAAAGGTGCCAGGTGCTTGTCTTTGTGTGGATTCGGTGCATATGATACATTTGTCCACAAACTGGGATACAAGCTGCGAAGGCTCCGCTTGACAGCTAGCCTCGGCGAAATAGCATTCTCGGGCTAACTGTGGAAGCTTATCACCCATTTGTGCATCAATGATGTCAAGGGCACTCAGTTGTGCGCTAGGTTGAATTAAATGTTTGTCAACTTGATCCATGTCCACCCTGTCTATCTTAGAGATATCCACTGAATCTCTCTCATTCTTCTCCTTCAGATCGAGGGAAATATGATCTACATTCATTTTCCTTAACGTCTCTGAGTCACCTCCACTCTCCATCCCTAACAGCTCGCCATCTATAGCATTGAAGGCTTCTTCTAATGAATTTGTTACTTTTTGGGCCTGTTCCTTACTTAAGGTAATATTATGTTCCCAATCTTTTAACAGAATATTACCTCTAGTTTTTTCAGTGATGGTGAGTACGGGAGAACCTGCCGAAAATATGTTGTTGGTAGCTATCACTGCCTCTTGAAAGGCGACCCGAGCAACCTCTACGTTCCTTTCCCTGACAGTCAGATTCTCGAAAATCCGATGCATCAACAGGCAATCTTCTCGAATCACTCCCACTTTGTCTAACAAACTCTATTGTATAGAAGAGATCCTGTTCCGAATATCAATCACTCGGGATTTAAAACCCTTGACGTCGATCACCCTGCTTTCAGCGACCTCTAACTGAGCCTGCAGCCCTATGATTATATTCCCCTGCGGACCTGCCTGTATCCGACCGTCTCGGATTACTGAATTCGCTTGTTCCAACTTGGTTTTGAGGACTTCTATTTCCTTTTTATCGGCCAATCAGGCCAGTTCTATTTCCCCACTCGCCTGACTCTTAGCGCTTTCTGCGGCCAAAGATACTTTGGCTTCGAGAGTCTTGACCAGGCGATTCTTTCTTTTGAGCTGACTTTTTAAGATCCCGACAGAGAATTGATTCACCGACGCATACTCTCCTAGTGTTCCTGCGATCTCTGTGGCGAATTCATCATTCTTTTTGTTCTTTCCATCGATTATCACTTTGAATTTTTTAGCAGTTGCTCCTTCATCCTGGTAGAACTCCCTTTTCACAACTGTTGTTCTCTTTCTGTCAAAGAAGAACTCATTTGGAGGAAGTTCTTCTGCTCTGATAGGCCTTAGTTCTTCACCGAAAATCCATCCTTCTTCTATATTTCCTTGCGTTGACTGCAAGGGTGTGACAGAAGTGATGGGTTCTCCGACTTGCTTCGCTTCCTTTCCTGGTGTGACGACAGAGTCCTGCTCCTTCGGAGGATCAGAGGTCTTCGTCTCAGTTTCTGTATTTTGGGTTTCTGGCGGGTCTGTGTTTCTTACTTCCACTTCTGAACTATGTTCTCTACGTGGGTCCGTAGTCTCTTCTTTTTCTTCGAGATTTTTCCCTTGCTCCCCTTCCTGGTGTTTTTTGGGGTCAGAAATTGGATCCTCAGAACCTCCAGCATCCTTCTTCTTATCCTCGGAAATGCCCAAACCTCCCAACACAATGGGAAGGCTTCATCGTCTATGCTCTTGGAATTTTAGTACCGATGCCATGTCTTCGGGTGCTAGAGATCGGATCCTGACTAGCACTTCCCCATAAGATCTCGCCCCTCGGAAAACGTCATCCGAGGGTGAACACTTGTGTTCAAACTTATTCATCCCACAATTTGCCAAATGGTTGTTTACAATTTTCTGAGGATCGTGTTTTTTATATTCAATGGAGACCAAACTCAGGTCTTCTAGGGCTGCAGCCTCGGCTTTAGCATGCCCGAAATCCAATAAAGAATAAGAATTTAGTCGAACAGGGAAAAATGGCCATACCTTCTTTGAAGATGCTTTGAGCTCTTTGCTCACCCCACCAATCAATGTTTGTCAGGCGATCTCGCGACAGGCCAGCTTGTCGAGAATGAACAATGGTAGCGCAAGCAAAGGAATAGTAGCTCCGAACACTCTGAAATAGGAGAAATCTGTTTCTACGTACCAATCAGCTATACTGCTCAGATTTGCAGCAATGTTTTCTGAGATACGAGGCGGCGAACGACCAAAAATGGCGATGTGCAAGGGCACCATCACCCAGTTGAAAATTTTGTAAATAAATTTGTTTTCTTTATTTTCCCACAATTTGTCGTGATACTCATGTACGGGCTTTTCTAAGGCTGGATTCCAAGCCCATTTCATCAAAGGGAATGGTGTTATGGAGCATATTGCGTCCATGATATACGCAGACATGAAAAAAGAGGATGGTCTCCCACTTTCCTTCTGCTCTCGGTACTCAGTGACTTGGTTGAACAAACTATTCGAGAGTATCTTTTCCCAATTAAATGAGCAACCTTCTGCTACCCGAAATATGAGAGGTACCCACACAATGTAGAAATGCGAAGTATCCTCCTTTCCGAACAGTCAGCATGTCATCATTGCCACATACATATACTGTGGCTCCAGCGAAGCGATTGAATAAAAACCTTGGTCGTTTGCTCTGAATTTCGTGGAGCGCGAAACCCAATCTTTTATTAATCCGGGCATGGTTTTGTCATATTGAATGCATTCTTTCTTTTTGAATCCCTCCAGGTATTCAACATCATAAGTGTATTCAGAGGTTGTTGGGAGCTTATACATGGTTTGGATATGCTCTGGTCTGAAAGTCCCGACTGTGGTCCGTTGGTCGCTTATGATAGTTCTGGTGGGTAGGTCTATGTGATCCAACGCCCATCGGATCATTTCATAATATGGGAGCAACCGGGGTCTGGTTGCAACCCGGTGCATTCCCGATTGAACAACTATCTTGTATTTAGTGTTAAGGTCATCTTTTTCATTATCATTGTCTTCAGAGTCTGAATAATTCACCAACTCGGATTGCAGAATATCTGAAACAAACAACCAGCTAGGGAATGAGCCGACACTCCGGGGCGAAGTGTCGGAGACATTATCCGGGCCTTGCCCTGCAACCTTGATATTCGCCTTCGCTGATCTCCTTGGAGCCATGGTTGAAACTTGTGTTTTCGCTCTTCTGCGATAGACCTGTGTATACATGCAAAAATTAGTTCACTCGGAGAAAGGTGAGCTCTGTGCGCTTATGGAAAATGTTTGAAATAAAATTAAACTCCCGTATATATTTGAAAACTTTGTACTATTTGAAATAAGTCTGTCAAATCGAAATTAGAAACAAATTTATTGCATAAATCGGATTTTATTTATTCGTGGATTCACCCTAATTCTTCATTAATGTCATCAATGTTTGGTGGCTTGACAGTCAGTCGAAGTATGGAGAGTAAAAATCTACCTCAGGAAATGTGCAAACCTCGATGCGCGGGACATATTTCGCATTATTTTAAATTTTCAAATCTTAGCAACGTAAATAATTTTCTCGCCGTTCGATGCATCGTGAATTTCCTTTTTACCTTTTGACTCTTAAACTCGCGAGACTACGAGTTCCGATTTTAACTCAATTAACAGTAATCGTGATTTGGAGCATCATTAATTATATAATTAGTTTATTCGCCATATCGCGACTCAGCACTTCAAAGGAAGATTTTTGGGAGAATGGTATGCCGAGTCGCGAAACAACGATGTGGCGATAATTAAGGCTCAAATTATGGGAAGAAAATATTAGATTAGGCTACTAATTAATCTTGCTATAATCATGTCGCAACCTCGTGAGTCAGGGTTTTAGACGCCTTAACTTTATGAAAGAAAGTGCCGAGTGACGAAGTGTCGAGAACCAAATTTAACCATGGTTAATTCTTGACCCAGGCTATCACAAAAGTTATCGCGTTCTCGGCTCTCGGAGCTGTAAAAACAAAAAATTAGGTTTGACGAATGCCGAGGTGCGAACTCCCGACAACGTATACTCATGAGTTAAAAGTTTAACCCTAGTTAATGTCTTGGGTGGAAATTAAAAACGACTTCGCCGTTTCGTGACTCGGGATGTGTGAACTCAAGATTTAAAGTATTCGACCTGCGAGACCCCGAAATAAAACAAAAGAGCGAACATACTTGCGAAAATGGATTTGTTTTGAAAGTGTAAAAGCATTGCTATTCAGGCGACAAGATTTAAGAGTTTTAAAATCTTGGAAGGAAAAAGAAAATCCACTTTAGATTTCAAGTATAAAAAATTGAAGATTGTGCAAGGTAAAAACAAAGGCGGCTCCAACAGATAGTTTCCCTATAGAAGCCATGTCATCTGAAGCAGTGTCAGACAAGAAGTTGCATGTACAGTCTGAAGGAATATAATGCACACATAAATCCTTAAATGAGGTAGCTTAGCTACCCTCCTGGAGCTAAGGAGGTGAATTTCTCTAAGTGTATAGACTCGGTTTTGATATTTTGTAAGCATGGATGGTAGAGTAGAGCTCCTGACTGTAATTTTTTAATGAAGCACTGGTTTTTCTGGCTATGTATCTATATATGAAATTTCCTTGTTTAATGTAAGGAAACTCTCTTTTTCATCTTATTTCGATCTCATACTGAAAGGGTTCATGATTGATTGATTCACATGAATCATCATGACTGTGTTATGATAAAGGATTTATTATAACGTTGTTATGTTCTTTTAGTGTTTCTGCTTTTGAATATAAGAAGTTTTTATGTTCAAAGTTTTCTTCCACAGGCTATTGGAATCTTGATGCCTATAGCATCCCTTCGCATTTCCTCAAAGAAGTCTTCCTCCTACTCACCCTTATTACAACTTACTATCTGAAGTTGAACCAAGACCTCATTTGCTTGTGTATGCCTGGCCTAGTTTCTGAGTTAGAATGATATTGTTCCCAGTTTAATTCCATTCATCACCCTCTATCAAAAAATAGTGACATAAACTGATGGGATTCAAGCTTACTCCTGCTGCAATCCATGAGTGACTTCTGATGCCAACAACATGGATGAAAGGAAAATCACGAGTGGAGGTGCATTCTTCTTAGGAGATTCCCTTCTAGCATGGTTGAGGAAGAAGCAAGGTTCTGTTTCTTTATAAACTACAAAAGTTTAATACATTGCAACTGCCACATGCTGTACCTAGGTATTTTGGATGATTCATACACTTACAAAATTGGAGGTAAAATATACTACACCGATCCCAATTCATTGTGATAATACTAGTGCAATTAGTTTGTTAAAGAATCCTGTATTTCACTTCAAGACCAAGCATATACCTGTTGGAAATACTAAAACAACTGAGAGGGGGGGTGAATCAGTTGTTTATAAGATTAAACAATTTTACACCTTCTTAACAATTATTAATAT
>SNQJ01S0073364.1:38378-48635 GCA_010110895.2 Picea sitchensis | reverse complement strand
GAGAACATCGAACGATGGGTGAGTAACCATGAAGAGCAGGAGGTAATTTCTTACCAATCAAGCTTTCCTGATTATAAATTTTGTGACCCTGTGGGGTTATATATGGAACTATGTTTTCCAAAAGCACTGGAGCCTGCAAAATTATTCATATTATCATCATTCGAAGGTATTGCCAGTGTTCCAATACACGTTTTCTGTATGCTATCATACTTCCCTTACCTTTTATGAATTATTTGCAGTAAAGAGAAGAATTATAGTACTGAATAGTCTGGCTGGTTATGGTGGAAGTTTTCTTTCACCTAACACTTTGTAAAAATCAGTTAGCCTAGGACTGTACATAAATAAGCTCTTTCTGGAGCATGTGTGTTTGTTTTCCTTTTTATGAGTAGAATAGTGTACATGTCGGCTTTCGACAAAAATTTTTGAGCTCGACTCCATAACCCAACAACTAAGGCACTGGAACTACTTGTTCTTGGCAGCTCGGAGGGAGCATGCCATCCCCTGTGGAGCCAAATGTTATCACATGAACTTGTCAGAGTCCTGTGGGTTTGTGGTTTCTACCTAAGTATGTAATTTTTCCCTATCTCTCTCCTTTTCGCAGACCAAGTCTTAAAGTTTCCCCTTCGACTGGTAAAGTCAGTTTTGTTCGCCCCTTTTTGTTTAAAAAGCCTGGTTTTCCTTGATGTCTTACCTGAAAAAGTCTCAGCCCAAAGCCTTTCTGTCTTCCTCTAAAGATGAACACCCATCTCCTTTTGTTTCAATCACTTGTCCTGTTGTTTTCCCAAGCCCCTATCCAGTCGTCCAAGTCTTTGTTTACACAGGCTGCAACCACGGGCTCAAAGTGCGACACTCAGAGCGGTTCATTCTGGACTCGAATCAAGCAAAAAGGTAGGTTCAAATTTCAATGATGATAATTCCATGTGGAGTTTAGATTAGCGGCTCATGGGCGTCTGGAATATTAAAAGTTGCGCGAAGTATAGCGCCGGAGAAAAAGGCCCGAAGAGAGCACGAGCCATTGATTTTTAAAGGGACAGGTGGCAGTTGATCCAAGTGTTCGGGGAAATAAGCTTCGAGAGTTTCGAAGTGATAAGTGTGTGGAATTCCCGAAGTGCCGAATCTTGAACTCCCAAAATAATCTGAGGCATCAAAAGTTGAGGATGCGTGGAGGCAGATCCCTTGCTTCGGAGTTCGGTGCTCCGGAGAATTGTGGGAGTTAAACATTGCAAAGTCCCGAAGTGCCCGAAGACCCGAAGGAGATCCTGATCGTTGATCGAGGAGGGAGAAGAAGGGTCGTTGATCTGGTTGAAGGGGTCAAAGTCCCGAAGCAGGAGTAGAACCATTGATTGAAGAGGACGCACGTGAGTAGATCGACAACTCCAGGTAAAAGAATAAAAGGTAAGCGAGATTTGAGTTTGGATTTTCCTGGAGCCCAGAGGCCTGAAGTGGATCTTGACCATCCTAATCTAGGAGCCACGCGTCATTAGATCCTTAGCTCCATAGGTTTTTCTTGGGAAAAATATAGTTTGAAGTTTGAAAGGACGAAATCGCCCGTATTTGGTCACAAAAGAAGATCTGCATGGCCTCGAGGCGTCGCGATTGACTCGAAGAAGTCGTGGGCACCACCTGGAACATTCATGGGTGTCAGGCCTTGTCCTGATCCCGATGAAGGAAGTTAATGGAAATGGGAGTGGTGGTTGAAACTTAAACTCACTCCAGAAATGGAAAGCAGGCTGAGAGCGGCCATTAAGGTAGACTGTCAATCCGAAGCTTCCTTATGGACATATTTTCCTGTAAAGCACATAGCTGCGCCTGGTCACATATGACATGAGGAGGCCTGCATAATCTGACAGAGCAGGCACCGATTGAAAATGTTAATGCAGTGGTCTGATCACACTCCTGGTGGTTGCAACATTTCTAAGTATATATAGGCAGTTTTAGTATTTAGTTAAGGTCGGATGGTTGAGCAGTGCTCCCGTATTGTAAAATTTTGATGAAGCTTCTGGTTCTCTGGTTATGTATTTGGATCTGATACTTCTTGTTTAATGCAAGTCAACTTATTTTTCATCATATTTTCCTCTGATACTGAAGTGTCCATGATTGAAGGATTCACATGGATTGTTTTGACTATATTGTAATGTATGTTTGATTGCAGTGCTGTTATTTACGTTCTTTCAGTTTCCTGAAGTTTTGAATCCAAGAGGATCTTGTATTTGAAGATTTTCCTCCTTAGGCTGCTGGAAGACCTGATGTCCACGAAATAACTCTACACTCTCCTCACCAAAGTCTTCCCTCTATTCACCCTTACTCCAACTTACTCACTAAAGTTAATTAAGACCTCACATGCATGTGCATACCGGTCTAGTTTTTTGAGTTAAAACTATATCATCTTGAGTCTGCGCCCATTTGACCTCTTTAAAACTAACCTGTGACATATAAGAATCTGATGGGTATTGGGCTTACCTTCTCTACAATCAGAGGGTGACTTCTAGTGCTAACACCCCCTTAGGAAGTAATGGTCTCCATTGTGTTGAGTGCCCGGGGAAGAGGGGAAAGAATTTGCTGAATCTAAATCTTGGTGAATTGCGTGCCTTGTTGGAGAAGTTGTGCTGCTTAGTTTGTGGAAGGTTGTCACGAACTTGTTGTTGGCGGAGTTGAATCTGTTCCACCAACTTGTTGTCTCTGGGCTTAACGAGCATTATGTAGGCACCATCATAGGTGAAGAAATAATATCTTCTTTCTCTTCTGCTGGATAGAAGGTGTTGAGGCTACAGTTGTTGCAGTGGCCTTATGTGCATCCTTTGAACAGATTGTGAAGAGATTGAATTTTGCAGTATGAGAGATTACCTTAAGGAACCGTTTTGGTGGAACAATAGTAAAAAATACCTCTAATATACTGTAGATATGACCCCCCAGAGTAACAATGACACTACGGGGTCGAGACTCATAAACAACATGACGTTTCCACATATATGGTTGGCCCAGAACAACATCACATACATCAAGAGGGGAAACATCACATACTACCTCATCCTTTAAGGGTTGGATGCCATAGGATAGGTGACACTGCTGGATGAAATGGAGATCTCATCCTTGGCGAAGCCACTCGATATTGTATGGTTGTTGGTGTGGTGTTTTCGACAACCCCAACTATTTGATGACCTCAACTGAGATGAGTTTCTTCTAGCTTCCTCTATCAATAATGAAATGCAACGAGGTCCCCTTCACCCACATCTATGAATGGAAGAGGGGATCCCCCTCTTCAAGATCTGTTGGTTCTTCTAGTTGAATTGTTGCGGTCGCGACAGTAGCAGTGGGGTCTGCATCGATGATCTGTATTTTTTCATTATTTTCTAGATCAGATTTTGAATCAGGGTTCGACTCCTTGTCTTCGATCTTGGCCACCAATGACTATTTTGAGCGACATTCATCGGTGTTATGCCATGGGATTTTGTGGAAGCCGCACCACTTCCCAGTGTCATTATTTGTCTTTCCCTTACCCTTCTTTTCATGTGTATTGGACTGGTTGTTGGGAGGCTGTTAGTTAGGGTCGTCTTTATCATGCTTTGGTTGTTGCGGATTTGCAGACCCAAACTCTTGTTTCTTTTGTTGCCCAAATTTGTACTCGATTTTGATAACATCTCGATAGGAAACTCCCAGTGATGAGATGTTTAGGAAATCCATTTTGGTTTTGATGTACCTATGCATATCCCCAAGGTATTTCAGAACCAGATGCTACTCAGAGTCTTTGATACCCAACTTGGTATGCAAGGTATGGAAAGTATTTGTGAACTCTGACACTGTTTGGCCCTTATCTTGCCGTAGTGTGGTCCATCTCATGTACTGGTATTCATAGTTATCAACAGGGTAATATTGTTCCTTGACTGCATCCAAAACAAAATCCCAAGTGGGCTCAACCCCATATATTCCAGATTCCTATATGGAACTTTTCTCCCAGTAAGTTTCCCACCAATGTTTGACATGGGGGAGAGCCTTGAGGAGTGCGAAGGTGATATTTTCTCTGTCGAAAAAATTGTGAACAGAGAAATAACCTTCTAGCACATTTAACCATTTTTCTAGGGAATCCACATCTATCTGACCTTCAAATACGAGAATATCAAAGTTAACTTGTACCTTGAAGGGAGAAGTTCCTCCAAAGTAGCCGCTTGATGAAGATGCACCTGTTGCTATCGGAAGACATTGAAGGATGTGGGAAAAATTCTCCATCATTTCGTCCCTCTGTCGCGCGAGAGATTGCTCAAGCAACAAGTTAATAGAATCTTATGCTCCACCATTTTTCTTTTCTTCCACCATGGAGGGTTTCTTGGGCGTGCGAGAGCGATTTTCCTCAAGAGAGACAAATTCTAGACCCAACTTGCTATACTTGGACCTCATCGGGGACATGCACTAAAAAATGATCAAGAGAAGCATGTTCTGATACCACTGATCCAGATTATTTTTGGAACGAAATGAAAGAAGAGATATTACAATGAAATACACATAAATATTGCTAGAAACAGAGAAATACAACAATACATGATTTCTATCAATGAAAGAAATGTATAGAGACTGTAAAAATACAGAGTGCAAGACTCGCTAGAATGGTAGCAACTTTATATCTGAGAAGAGATGTGACAACTACGCTTATTTGCAAGAAGATGAATACAATGGGGCTTTGAAGGCCTTTTTATAATAAACATGAATTCCAAAACCTTAGACATCCAAAAACCTAAACCTAGGAAATGAAACGCCAAAATTCATGTGGGCCCCGTTGGGATAAGTTAGTACATAAAATTCTCAGGGTCATAACTTTTGCATACGATCTCCATTTTAGGTGCGTGATAGCCTGTTGGAAAGGTATTTTTGATAACTACATACTATGTCATCAAAATTTGTCTCTATCAACAGTTTGACTGTGGCAAGCCCAAAAAACATTTTTTAGGGCCTCAAAACGACCCCAGAAGTATAGAAAGATGTACTGAGATGAAAACTACCAAAATAGGCCACTTGGACTAGATGGGTAGCCACCAATATCCAACTGGATGTTTTGTAGGGCTTCAAGACAACCTCAGAAGTGCATAACCCATAATTACAAAGAAGTGTCCCCATTACAAAGAAATGTGTTGAACTGAAAATTGTCATGATGAGCCAGCTAGAATTTGGAACAGGTGGGTGGCCACCAATATCCACCTGGATCATTCACCCTCCTGTTGACTGCGTCAATAAAAAGGGGCATGTTGAAAAGAACAATGAGATTGTTTTTCCCATGGTAGCCTTGTAAGGTAGAGAAATAGCCATGAAGATACGTATTGAATTATGATTGCATATTTATTTTTAAATATATGCTTATATTGTGTAGTTGAGAACTTTTGTTTATAAGATAATTGCTACATGATAATAGCCATAACATGTATTTTGTCTTGATGGTTTTTATAGGAATAGTTGAAAAATGAAGAGATGAATTGAGTATTTGGAAAGAACACCAAGGATGGTGTATTTCAAAAGAAAAAATGATTCAATACCACCTACAACCAAAGAGTATATTGGAAACAAGAAGGACATAATGCTTAGGAACAAAAGCATGGGACAAGTAAAGGTCTAGTGGAGCTGGAGGATGCAATGTGGAAGGAATACCCACATTGGGTTTAAAACTTTGATGTTAGAATTGTATATATGTGTACACCTATATGGTGATGTGCACTGATGATAGTGAAAAAATAATGGGGAGGGGAATGCAACACCCCGATTTTGATCCCAATATATGTAATGTAATGTAAATATGTGAATTAGGCCATGAGCTGAAAAATATGGTCGAGGGCCAAGTAATGTAAATAATGTACATTAAATTTATTAATAAAAATACATCGATGGTTGTGAGATGAGAGGGACTAAAATGATGGGGAGAAATGACTCCATGAGAGAGGAATGAGAGGGGCATAAGGGGATCCAAAACTTGGAAATAACATATCTTATTGTAACCCCATATTGGCGTCCAAGTATATATCCTCGCATATTTGTATCCGAGTATATAATGCACCGAGGACAATGAAAAAATAAGGGAGAGGGGAATGTAATACCTCCAGTTTGACCCCAATTGTAAATGTATATGTACATATGTTTTATATAGAATGGTTAGACAATATGTTTTTTTTGGGTTGGGGTGCATGTTTATGTATGTTTTGGGCTAGAGTGCATGTGTGATATTAGGTTGGAGAGATTGTATACTAAAAGGTCATTGAGCCTAGCATTGTACATTGTAATAAAACTCATATATCAATAAAATACATCACAATTGCATACCAAGTCAGATAAAAGAGTGTGGGGGGCTAGGATTCCACGAGAGGGAAAGGGGGCTAAGGGATTAAGGAAAAAAACTAAGCCAAATATATTAAATTAATCCTAAATCCTAATCCTAAATCTTATGTCATGATTTTATCCTAAGTTCCTAGGTGATGGGATGAGTTCCCAAGTGGTGGGAGAGTGGTTCTTTTATTTCCACTTGTAAAAAAGGAAGCATGCATATATAAAGTTTTGGCTTAGTGAGAAATCCATTCATTCCAATCATTCTGATCATCGTGCTTTGCTATTTTGGTTTGGGTATGTTGGGTGTGAGCTTAGGGAAGCCATTGTAACCATGTTTCTTGTGAACCTTGTGAATCCTATGTGAGATTATGTTGCCAATTCTCCATGGGTTGCCTTGGGGAAGGATAGAGCCTTGGAAGGGGAATTGGGTGGGTAGGATTTACCAATGTGTGAGGCTTGGAGGGTGCCTGCAGAATCGATTATTAAAGTTGGAGTTCTTGGATCCATAGCTCTGAGACTTCATGACCAACCTGTGCTTGAGCCCTGTAAGGGAAGTGGGACAACTTAAGGGATTGTGGTGCAGATAAGTGGGTACACTTCCTTAGGTTATGCAAGATGAGGAAAATGAGAGAATGTTAGTTGGAATTGTTGTATGAGTTTGATACCTTGACTTAGACACCATTTTTGTTTTTGTGAGACCTAGTTGGCTTAGGTATCCTTTTCCCTAGTGGGGTCATAGCCCCAACTTGGGGGTGACCTTTTATTGAGAGAGCTAAAACATTAGTGTTTATGGGTGGGTGGAATGTCTGAGGTCTCCAGCCAGTTGGTCATTTTATAAAAAGATCAGTGTTCTTATTATATGATTTTATGTTGTGTATAATATGCTTTTTTGTAGGTTGAATTCTATTATGCTATGCATGTGTGTGTGTGCGTGTTACACATAAGTTATGCATGAGACTGCATATTATTTTGACTACATAAGGTTATCATATGCATGAGACTGCATATTATTTCAACTACATAACGTTATCATATGCATGGAATATTATTACAGTTGGTATCAAAGCGATGTTGGGCATAATTGTTCATGGTATCAGAGTATTTATGAGCAAGGTTAAATAATTTTAAAAACACAGTGTATACAGAGGTTGAATTGCAATGATATATGCCCATAAGTGAGTATAGGATGTGTGTGTGTGTGTGGTTTTAAATTTAAACTAAGACCACTATTGTGTATTTATATTTACTTAATATTTTGTAATTTTTTTAAAGTGTCACATGTGATCTCCATCTTGAGCATAGAAGGAATTATACATCTCCCTCACAATGGGAGATGTGTAATATCTATATCATTTATGAAATAAATGCACCCAATTATTTTTAATATATCATTACTGAAATCAATGCAACTACATGATAGCTCTTAGACATATTTCACACATAGCATATATTGTATTGGTGTTAAAATCGATGGATTATATTGTCACTAAAATCAATGCATTGGAACAATTTTCTCTTTCTTTATAAAAAATACATTCTTAAAACTTGGATGTTATTTTCTCATCTATGACTTCTTGCAAATAAAATTACAATTACGCAAAATGTTTTTCTTTTGCTTAGTTCATGTAATTTTGTCATTTTCTTAATAAATGAATGCAATTCCTAGATGGTGCAAGGTTATCTTCCGGGAATAAAAAAAAATGATGGCTTCTTTATTTTATTTTTATCTATATCAATTATGTGACTTGTTCAACCAAAACAATAGAAATATCATTGAATTTCCAATGATTTGGGGTTCCCTAATCACTATTTCCAATGGATTAATCATAATTACCAAAAGTGTCTATATTTCATAATTACAATTCCTCATGCAATTAAAAAAAAATAAATAGAATTCTCAATGCAAGGTTAAGTGGTTAGATTACAAATTTTGTTATTTTAACTTAGCATACTAATTTATACGAAGTAGGTTCCTTCTTTGGATTATGATTGATAAGATGTGGTTATGAGTGAATTCAAATATATTTAATGCAATGATGTAATTATTCACTTTTATATAACTCACTCTGATGTTTTGCGATTTTTTAATGATTTGTTGATTTGTCGATTTTTACCATTAAGGGTGTCATAATTACAATTTCTAATGGAGGAGTCATGGTCTCTAAATTTGTTTGTATTTCACAATTACAATTCTCAATGCAAAAAAATTAAAGAATTACAATTCCCAATGCAACGTTAAGTGGCTATAATACAATTTTAATCATTTGAACTTAGCATGCTAATTTATACCAAGTAGGTTGCTTCTTTGGATAATGATTGATAAGTTTTGGTTATGTGATCTAAAAATGAAGAAGACTTGAAATACTTGAAATTATTGCAATGTAAATGTTATGTGTTTAAAGCAAATGGATCAATTTGCAACACATAGATTAAGGGATTATTCATGCAAATTACACATAGACAACATCATAATCAATGAACATAAGCACATAAACACAACAATTGATAAAGGAGTTCACCCCTCTCTTGGGCTACATCTCCTGGTCCAACTTCCAATGGATCCTTATTATTAATTGCTCAAAAGTGCTCAAAAACATATCTTACAATGCTCAAACTGACAAACTGACTGCTCCAATGGCTTCAGAGCGTCCAAAAACCCCTATCTGGGCTCTTTCGGCACCTCAATCGGTCGAAAAACGAAGAAGTTAGGCCTCCAGGAAGTCTTCCCCTTCAAGCTTGCTGTCCCTGCATCTACAAATTGCACCCTTGTAAATTGAACCTGGCACACACGCAATAAATAGCGTGAAAACCCAACACCGGGTGCAATCGCGCCAACGGTACAAACCGTAGGACGGTTAAGGGCGCGCCAGCCCCTAACTGCTTAGCACCTCAGGCATATGGGTCATAACATGACCTCGCGCTATAATAAAAAGGGCTCCGTTTTATAACCGAATGACGTAATGACACATGGCGGGTCGGTTTTTAAACCGTTTAAACCACTTTTAAAATTCCCGCGCACATATAACAATGGGTCACATAGCATATACAATGGAACCACGGGTTTTAACATTTACAAACTTTAAAACCCCATGCCAACCGTTGGTTAAGGTATATAGTATGGGCATATGCAAAAAAAATGACCGCGGGCCGGGGCTAAGCCCCGAACCGACCCCCCTGCCAACGACCACAAAAATCGACTTTAAATACATTCAAACCCACATACATAATAAGAATCAAGCGACGGTGCAATGGTCGGGCGAATGTTATGAAGACTTATGCGGTGGGGAGGTCCGCGGGTCGAACCCCACGGACTCCAATACATTTTACATATAACAATCAACCAATACCGGGGTGCCACGTGGCAGCCCATGACTGGGCCACGTGGCACCCAATCATTGACCAGAAAACTGCCACGTGTCGACACAGGATTCATCCAATGTCTGCCAACTAGAATCTTCCACGTCACCATACGTACGATCGTACAACTCTGCCACGTCAGCCTGTACGGATTGTACAGTCAACGTCATTTTTTTTGCCTGTTTGACTTTATGAACATATTGCAATATCTCTCGCTCTCGACGCCCGTTTGAGACAAAACGAGTTGCGTTGGGTTTGCAACGACGAGGCCTACGCTCTCGTCCGGTTTGAAGCAATTCCGAGCACTTTGAATTTTTGAGCAAAATTTGATCCCCTGATCACACCTCCCCATTAGGAAGCTTTTGGACCTCCAAAATACTATTTTTAGTCTATGTGAAGATGAGGGTAAAGTTCCCTCACCCTTCCAACCTCAATCCACTTGGCCTTGCTTGGATTTGTCCCTTTAAGACCAACTCGAAGATACTCCACATTTCCTCGTTTTGAAGTTCACATTCTCCTGCCAAGGATGGTGTCTTCCTGCAGTTCTGTTAGATACTCTGGAGAAAAATCATCAATGGAAGGAATTTGAACATGCTCTCC
>SNQJ01S0073363.1:0-16681 GCA_010110895.2 Picea sitchensis | reverse complement strand
TTATTTAAATGATAAATTAAAGTGACAAATTCAAGGTGGATTATTTAAATAATCAAGAGAAGTAACAAAATCAAGAAATGATAAAGTAAGGTGACAAAATCAAGAAGGAATATTTAAATGTTAAAATATTGGAGAACTTTCTATTTATGGAAAGTGGTTAACCCTAAAATAAGGAAAATAGATTAAGTGACCTAGAAATGGGTTAAGTGACCTAAAAATGGGTTAAGTGACCTAAAGGATGAAAGTATAAATAAGATAGAAATGGTATCTTGTAGATCATCCTTTTTGTGGATCAATGGAGAGCTTCTTGTGAGAATATATTTTGGAGTATTGATGGAGAGCTTCTTGTGAGAGCTTCTTGAGAATTTTTTGGTGTGGAACACTTGAGGATATTGAAGATCTATAGGTGACTGAGGTAACCAAGGATATCTAAGCCAAAATGATGAGGAAAGTGAAGAAAAGAAGGCCGAAATGCAAGGAAGGATAAATTCTTTTGATGGTGTTTTCTAAGGTGTTTCCAACAACAGTATGCCTAATGGTTATATTCTTAAAGTATGGAAACTTATAGAATATGCGCAATCATTTTACACGACTATCATTGAGTGGACCATTTTTACTACCAACAATGCCACCATTTTCAATAAACTGCATTCTTTTCTCTACATTCTCAATAATGTAATCACTTGTTATTGTCGATGGTGCTTCATGATTCTCTTCCTGACCATTGAAATGTGACTTTTTTCGACGATATGGATGCTCCATTTTAAGGTAAGCATGATGTACACAATAAATACACTTATGAAAACTACTTGAGTGCCTCACAAAAGGATTAAAGATGCAATCTTGACATCCATGGTATCCATGAACATTGAAACGAGTCAATGTGTCATATGAAAGAAGATCATGTATCATAAGCAATAAAGAAGCTCTTAAAGTGAACCGGACTGAATCGTTGTCCCTTAAAATTTGAATTACTTCAATTCCTTTCCACAATTCTGCTATCTCATCAAATAATGACTCTAAATAAACATCAATTGTATCTGATGTCACACTTTTATTTCCTCGTATAATCAATGACAACATCAAGAAAAATGATTTGGTTTCTAACCATGGAGGAAAATTATAGCTTATCAAAAACATTGGCCAAGTTGACCATTTAGTACTCTAATATGATAATGGGTTCTCCCCATCTAGAGCTAAACCCAACCTTATATTACGAGGATCTTGGGAAAAATTAGGCCATTTGTTGTCAAATTCCATCCACATCTTAGAATCAACCACATACCATTGTTTTCCATCGGTGCTCTTATTTTGGGTATGCCATTTCATAAGCTCGGCAATGTCTCGACATCTATACATTTGAAGTAGTGGTGGGATTACTGCAAAGTGGCGAAGAATCTTTCTAGGCATTGAATCTGATTTCAACCCTAGTCTATACCTCGGTTCTTTACATTTTGGACATTTAGTCTCACTTGCATGATTTTTGCGAAATAATACACAACCATTTACACATGTCTAGATGTTCTCATATCTTAATCCTAGGCTTATCAAAAACATTGGCCAAGTTGACCATTTAGTAATTCGATATGAGAATGGGTTCACCCCATATAGAGCCAAACCCAACCTTATATTATGAGGATATTGGGAAAAATTGGGCCATTTGTTGTCAAATTCGATCCACATCTTAGAATCAACCACATACCATTGTTTTCCATCGGTGCTCTTATTTTTGGCATGCCATTGCATAAGCTCAACAATGTCTCGACATCTATACATTTGAAGTAGTGGTGGGATTACTGCAAAGTGGCGAAGAATCTTTCTAGGCATTGAATCTGATTTCAACCCTAGTCTATACCTCGGTTCTTTACATTTTGGACATTTAGTCTCACTTGCATGATTTTTTATGTGAAATAATACACAACCATTTACACATGTCTAGATGTTCTCATATCTTAATCCTAGCTTAGTGATTTTTTTTTTACATTGCACTCCATTTTTGGCAATGTGGAGTCATGTGGTAATAACCGATGTAACAATGCCAATAACTCATCAACACTCTCATTTGTCCAACCATGCAATCGCTTGAAAATTGCAATTAGAACGATTGCCGTAAAATTACTTAACTCGCAAGTACCATACACAAGTTTTGAATAATTATCCATCAATTTTTGCCAATCATCCTTGAAACCTTCATTCATCATTCTATCAACTTCAATCCCTTCATCTAACATTGTTACATGTTCATCTGCATTTGTTTCCTCTTCATCTATGTTTGGTTCCTCTATGTCTCTCATGATTTGCATTGATATCCTATCTGGATAACTATTTTGAGGGAAAGGGCCTATACCGCTATGACCGAATCTCAATATATGTTCAAAAATCACTTGTCTTCTTCTCATATTCCCTCCGAGACAATCATTACAAGGACTGTTGTCTCAAACATCAATATAGCATGGAAAAACCTTAGGAAAACACTACAACGCTTCTTGGAAATGGGTGAGATACATTCAGATAAATAAGCCTCTTCGAGGGGCAACCTCCTTTTACCTCACTTAAATGTTCAAGTACAAGATGATTCAGTATCGAAAAATGTCTCCCGGTATATATAGGGACCAGAGGTATAATTACAACTAATGGCCTAAAGTCGACATAAATAAATAATATTATTAATATAATATGTCCAATTAAGGGGTAATGAGCCAACATTAGGCTTTTAATATGCCCCTCCCCTTGAGACAAGTGTTGTCCCTGTTCATTGAGTAACTCGGATGCTTCTCAGATAAAGACTCATCTTCCCAAGTGGAATCTTTCACTGGTAGTCTCTCCATTTAATGAGATACACCGAAATGGATCTATTCCTTAGTCAAGTAATTCTGTGCTCTGCGATGGCTTCGTGCTCCAATATGATTTTTCCTTCCTCGCCAAGTTCGAAATATAGTTTGAACTGGTATCTTGTCACCTATAACCTCTTTAAGCATGAAACATGGAAAACTGGTGTACCTGTGAAGATGCTGCATACCTAAATTTGTAGCCATATAGTACCAATCTTTGCAACATCTTATATGTCCATGACTTTTGGTGATAATTTATTATCCTTGGATTGCTTGAGGGACTGCTTGTATGGTTGTGGTCTTAAAACACCCAACTCCTACTTCAAAACTTCTTCACTAATGATGTTGATCCGCTTTGTTGTTCGATGCTTAATATGTGCCATGGTCAGTTGTCCTTAGACGGAGAATTTGTTGTTGATTCTCTATGTGATCTTCCAACGCTTGAACCTTAGATTTTCTCTTTTAGAGAAGAAGAATAAAGGAGGCACCATGTTCCATAAATGGTGGCCATTTTTGTTGCAAAGCAGGAAGGAAGATAACTTGATAGGTTTGTTTATCAGAGACAAAGCAACTACACTTCCGTATACATTTGTTCACTATCTTGGTTTGTCCATCAGATTGAGGGATGATAGGATGAGCTATGAGCCAATTGAGTTCAAACAAGAAAAAATAATTTCGTCCAAAATGTCCAAAGGAATATGTATCTTTTGTCACTTACAATAATCTTTGGGTCAGCCTATGTAGCTTTTGAACCGTCATGAATGCTGGGTGGGAAATCAGACATAGCTTTGAAGGGATGAGAGAGTGCACAAAAGGTATTACTTGGTCACACCAACAATCGTCATGATGACACTTTTTCCTTCAGAGTTTGGTAACCTTTTGATGAAATCCATGGAAACCTCCTCCCAGCCAATGAATTTGGGATGGATAATGTACAAAAGACCCGTCTTAATTGTTTCCACCTCTATTTTGTTGGCAAACCACAATATCTCAGCCACAAACCTTTGAACATTAGTTTCAAGGCCATCCCAAAAATCCTTCTTGGACTCCTATGGTAGGTTTTCAAAAATCCCAGTGCCTCCTAATCGAGAGGTGTGCAATTCCACAATAGTACCTTTTGTTTGAGTTGGGAGTCCTTACATAAATATATACGCATTTTTATACCATAGTGAATCATTTTTCCATGTAAATGTATCCGATGCAATGGAATCCCGCTGAAAACCTTGAATGAGAGTCCACACGCTGCCATTTTTCCATTCATCCTTTGCTTCTATTATCCAATTCAGTTGGATGATAGATAACATAAAGAGTCTCAACATCTTCATCCTTTCTTGAGAGTGCATCTCACAACATTTTGCTTCCCTTATAGATCTATTTCAAAATCATAGCCCAATATCTTGCTTACCCATTTTGTTGTACTCTTCCTTTTAAGATAGTCTTTGTTCCAAGAAGTATTTAAGACTATCATGATCTCTGCTTTGACCTTTGAAGTGCCTACCTATTAGGTAAGGATGTCATGTTTTCAATGCATGTAGTATTTCCATAATTTCCTTCATAATGGGTTTGTGTAAGTCCCTTCCCTTGAGTGGTCGACTCTTTCAAAATCCAGGGCCTTCTTTCTTGCATTAGAAAAGACCAATTCCATTTCCCCGGGATGCATCACATTACACAATAAAGGTTTTGTGAAGTCCTGGAGTGGTCAAGACAGGAGCTTACACATCACCTCTTGTTGTTCAAATGATTTAGTTGTTCTAGAGTCCATGAAAATGCATCCTTCTAGTTAGTGCCATTAAAGGTGTTGTTATTCTTCCATAGTTCAAAAAATCCTTGCTGTAGTAACTCGTCAAACCCAAAAATCCTCTAAGATTTTTAATGTTTAAATCTACTACCCATCATGGTCTTAATCTTGTTAGGGTCTACCTTGACACCTTCAAGGAGATACAATATGACCCCAAATACTTACCTCCTCCTTTACTCCAAAGAAACATTTGGATGGTTTGGCATATGAAGTTGTTGCTCCTTTAGTAGTTGTAGCACCTGTCAACATGTTGCGATGATCCTCCCAAGACTTGCTATAGATTAGTATATCATCAAAAAATACTAACACAAATTTTTCAAGAAAGGGCTTGAAATGGAATTCATCAACCCTTGGAATGTGGAAGGTGCATTTGTAAGGCCAAAAGGCATGACCAAAAATTTATAATGGCCTTCATGAGTTCAATGTTGTTTTTTGATATCTTCTTCCTTCATTTTGATTTGATGGTAGCCCGAGCGAAGATATATTTTTGTGAAATAGATTGCTCGATGTAGTTCATTTAACAATTCAACAATTCAAGGGAATGGGTACAATGTTCTATCTTTAATAGTGATCTTGTTGAGCTTCTATAATCTAGACACATACCATGAGTTATCTTTCTTGGAATACCATTACCACCGGTGCAGAGTAAGAACTTTGGCTAGGGTCTAATAATGCTAAAATTTCTCTAGCATTTCTTCAACCATGCACTAATTTCACTTCCGCATAAGGGTATTTGTATGGTTTGATGTTAGGAGGAACATTCCCTGAATAGGTGAATTTCATGATCAAGATATCCAAAGGATCATTAATAAGAATAGATGGCTTAGATGTTAAAACATATAAGCCATATATTACTCAAGATCTCCAAGGGAGATCTTGAGGAATAGATGGCTTAGACATTTGAAAATCTAGTGAGCATAGTTGTGCACAATGCCTTGATGCCTCCATTTTCAGCTAATTTTGTCATGCGCTAGGAACATATCACCTTAATGCCTGTGATACCTCTTAACTCACTTCTTCCCTTCCAATGAAAATTTCCATGAAAAAGTTCTTAAAAATTAAAAGCCACTGCTCCTAATGATTCTAACCATTGGAATCCTAGTACAACATCTCAAGCATCTCACCCATGGGTATAGAAATCATTGTACTATTCATTACATATTCCACCACGTTAAGATTGATCTATTGCATTTTCCCGAAAGTACTGATAGTTCCTCCCATCTTCAATCATTACTTGAAACTCGTACGGATATAAAACAATTGAGATCTTTGGCTAATTTATCGTGAATAAAATTATGAGTACCGTAATCAATTAGTACTATTACTCTTTCTTTTGATGTATCCCACCCAGGGTTTATATGCTAATTCCAAACCAATGTGACAATACACGACATCGGGATTCAATCTCTTCGTGACGAAATTGCTTCTACATTTTCATCTTGAGATAGTTCTGGTTTTTGTTCTTCTTCACACCCATGTAGAAATAATTTCCTTTTCACCATACCTATGTCCCCATCAGACTTTGCCGCCGCACTAAAGCATAAACCTTTTTCTTTCTTTCCTCCAATTGTTGAGGTGTCAACCCTTGTAGGTTGATGTGTTTTAGGAGAAGGAGCATTGTTCTCTATAGATGTTAGGATAGTTCCTTCTAGTAGCTATAGCCATATTTTTACTTTCAACATTTCTTGCCACCTTAAATGCATTCTCCAATGATTTGGGTTCCCAAAGGCGAACTCTCATGTTGAATGTTGTCCTTAAAGTTCTATGAATACATCAATCAAGTGCCTATCCTAAATATCGTTACCTTTATATTCAATCTTTTGAAAGTTCTCAATGCTCAATCAACCTCTTTTTGCTTGAGATTTTCATCAATTACAAGAAGGTATTGCTCCTTGTATCCTCATAGTGTGCTATCATTTCTTCCGAAAATTGTCCAAGTGACGAGAAATGCATTTATGGAACAAATCCATCGATACTCAAAACAAATTGATTAGGTTCTAAATATAAAGAAGCAATTGCATTTTGTATGTGTCACATTATGGAGATCGCTCCATTCAAGTATCCATGTGGATTAAATCTCGCCATCAAACTTCCCTCATATCAATCTTAGGAACGGGTTGGTCTCAAACTAAAGTTGGAGTTTCTCCATTCTTGATTCACCTTCCTTTGTGTCCACATCATGAATTCCATGGGATTTTACTTCACTTTTGCGTCTTCTATTACAAAATTTCTCATTACTTCTATTATCTCCCCTTTTAATCCATCCATCTTAGTATCCAACTTAGCTTCCATTGAATCCATCTTAGTATCCAACTTAGCTTCCATTGAATCCATCATCTCTTGTAATACATATTTAGTTACTGCCTTCTTTGTAAATCATTTATGTCCCACGATTTATTCACCTTCATCAAGAGTCCAATTAGGGTTTTCTTGAGGCTTATTTAAGTAGTCCTTTAGGTGGCATGTTGGCCAAATATCACTTTGAGTCTTGATTTTGAGGTGGTTCTCGCTAGACAATATTTATTATGTTCGATCTCCCAAGTTTCGCCCCTTTCTGGGTATGGAACTTTCTTTAGGTAGTTCTCTAATATTACTTCTCTACAATGCCAAATCACTAAAATTGATGTGCCAAGTGGAATTTATGGTAACTTCCTCACAATCCTGTCATTTTGCCTTTCTAGGAGATCTCACTGTATAGAATGCCCCGCACACAATAATTGATATCACCCCAAACTCGCACCCAAAATACTACAGATCAGTATTAATTAACTCAATGCAACCAAGCATTCACTCTATTTGGATACTCTATAAGAAGAGGTTTATTTTAATTCGAACACCTTCTTGAGACTAGTCAATAGGACCATTCAGATACCCTATCTTACAAGGTGTATATACAAATTTAAAATTACCTGTGGTTGAAATTTTACCACAGATATATTACTAATATTTGTAAATGGTATCCAGCTGTGTGGTCCAAACGTTACATAAAACTTTTTATAGCAAAAAATTCCGTGCAATGACTCATTTCGTGATGATTCCAAAACCCTATATTGTAATAAATGACTTCCTGAAATTATAAGGCCTCAGAGCTGAATTTTGAACCCAACGTACTTTGATCCGCCTTACTAAATACCCTCCAAGCGGTTCCTTCCAAAACATTGTAAAAAAATTGTAGTGAAAATTCCACTGTCTCAGATGTAGCAGAAAACCCAAGACCTTGAGCTATGATACCATATGTTAAGAACCAAACATCAATATAGCATGGAAAACCCTCGGGAAAGTACTCGTGCTTGAAACGTATATAATTTTAGATAATAAGCTCTTCGAGGGGAACCTCCCCACCCCACTTAAATGTTCAAGCAATAAGATGATTCAAATGAAAAATGTCTCCTTGGTATATATAGGAGACTAGGAGGTATAATTACAACCAATGGCCTAAACCGACATAAATAAAATAACATTACTAATATAATATGCCCCAATTAAGGGGTAATGAGCCAACATTAGGGCTTAACAAGGACATGCATATTTTTTATAGAAAATTTGTCCTCACCCCATGCAACTTGCTCATGTGGCCTTTCCATTCTCTATGCACTTGAAGTCCCTGTTCCTAACCTGAAAACATATTTTCCACATACACACTCACCCATTAGACAACATGTATATGCAAGCTGTACCACTACCATGACATCGAGTTTGTGCTAAAATTAAAACTATAGTCGCTTTCATGTCACAAATATGAGATCCATTTTCCTTTACTCCTTCCATATAATGGAACCTCTCGACTCGACCCTTCGGGCCCATTTGACACAAACTGAGTTTCATCCAAGCCGTGGAGGAGAGAATTAAACTTTTGAGGGGAAAGATACTTTGGAGAAATTTCACTTCACATTGAGTCTCCAAGCCTTTATCCTTGAAAGTCTAAACACATTGTTCAAAATTCTAAGCTCTTCCTTATTTGATGGAGAACCCATTGTCTCCTTTATATGAGAATTCCTTTGGTGGAGGATTTGCATGAGGATTGAAGTGGTGGAGGCCCATCTTGAGGGACTTAGCTCGTCTCGACCGCGGGTTCTATTGCATGAAAGTTTGTCACTATAAATGTTGATCATTTTAATATAAATACTATTTTCTTGTCCAACTGATATCTTGAAAATACTTGAATTGTTATTCCATGGGAATATTTGGCTCTTGAATGTTAATGGATTGTGCTATTTTATATGTTAACATTATATATCATCACCATATGCTTGCATCTTTGTTGTTGAGGACAAGTTGCAGGTATATAGCTTTGAGTCGAGTTCAACCAAGTGGTCTTCATTGAACGTCCGAACAAGGTAGGGTCTTTAATCTTGTCCGTTAGCATTTCATTTATATAACATACTTGGGATTAGAGCTGATTTATGCGTGTCATTTCATCTCTGTGGTTACCCCATTCCATAGAGTGATTTTCCTCGTGAAAATATTTCTCCACCCTTTCTCATCGGCTCTCATCATGTGCATGGTATTGATTCATTGAAAAAATTGGTCGTTGACTAATATTCAGTTTTATGGATTCAATTATGATACGGGTATGTTAATATTACTTTCAACTCTTTTCATCTATCTCTTCTTGAATTGAAATGCAATATCAAAACCAAATCCTAGATACTACAATAGATCATGTTAGAGTATACTTATTTGATTACTAGGGTGTAGGCATATCATCTATTGTAGTACTATTTATTTCTTGGAAAATAAGTCCGGTCATATGCTTGGGGATTACTCCCTTATATCATTTCTCTCAGGGTTTGTTCCTGAAATCCTTATTTTGATTAATATAATTACACATATGGTTGAATAAAGAAAATATGGTAAAGGAAATTAAAGAGTTGGATGTGGTGGAACCCTCCCAAGACAATATATTTGATGTATATACTTCGAAAATTAGTAGTAGATATGAAGTTTTGCATTCACATAATGATCCAAATTCTCTAATTATTGATGTATCTTTATCTGTCCCTGTATCTATCGTGAATGGAAGTGCTTATGTTCCAAAATCAACACACAAGTTTCATATTCAAAGAAATGCCCCAACAAGAGAATCATGCAAGCACAAACACATCTATAAATAGAGTTATATTTGGGCTTATGAGTTTGTTTTCATTTTAGAATCTCTCCATAATATCCCCCCTTGAAAATAAAAATGACTCAACCAAAGAATCAAGCAAGAACAAACATTACTATAAATATAAGTATGATAGACCTTTTAGATTATATTTACATTTCAAAAACAATGAACTGCCCTTTCAAAATAAAAACTTTGATCTAGCCAAATAAGCATGCAAGTAGGGATGATTTTAGCTAAAATTTCACCTATGGGCTAATTTTTCCATGGTTTTTCCAAAAATGAGATTCACATTTTAAAAATGATTTGCCCAAATTCTATAAGAAAAAATTATTTTACCTTAAAATTCACACTCTATAAAAATTATATAAAATACTTGTGAAATTTGAATATTATTTTAAAAAAATATCGCTAAACATTTATAGTTGACATGTTAAGCCCTAATATTGGCCTTCCATTACCACTTAATTGGGGAATATTAGATTAGTAATGTTATTTTATTTATGTCAGCTTTAGGCCATTATTGTGATTTAGATTAGTAATGTTATTTCATTTATGTCGGCTTTAGGCCATTAAAACCTCCTAGTCTCCTATATATACCAAGGAGACATTTCTATTTTGAATCATCTTGTACTGAACATTTAAGTGGGGTAAAGGAGGTTGCCCCCTCTAAGAGGCTTCTTATCCGGACATTATCTCTTTTCAAGAGTACTTTTCTTGAGGTTTTCATGCTATATTGGATGTATGGTTCAACATATGGTTTCGTGAGCTCAAGGTCTTGGGGTTTCATTGCCACATCCAAAACACCGTGGAATTTTTTGCTATAACTTTTTCTACAACGTTTCATAAGGAACGTCTTGGAGGGCATTTAGAAGACGAATCAAGGTACGCTGGTTAAAAATGCAGCCTCGAGGCCTGCCTCGGAGTTATAGCCTGTACAAGATAGGGTGCTCGAATCATCCTGAAATGAGTCTTTGCTGCACTTTTCGCTATAAAAACGTTTCTAACATTTCATACCTTGAAATCTGGGGCCACTTACATAAATTAGTTTTCTATATGTTATAAAAACTTCAGATTCTTAGATATCCTAAATTTATAGATACACCTGTGTAAGATAGGTATCTAACTAGTCCTATTAGTCTCAAGAAGGTGTTCTATTTAAAACAATCATAAATTCTTCCTAGAAAATCTAAATCATGGGACTGGTTGCATTGATCGTACAACTGTGGTATTTTAAAGCGAAGCTTAAGAATTTAATATCACTAGTTTGTGAGGCACACTATACAAGTGGGATCTCCCTGAAAGGCCAAAATCAGCAAGTTGTGGGCTATAGTAAATCCCACTTGGCACATCCACTATGATCATACCCGTATCAAGAGAAGACAAGCATATAGAAATAAGGGCCAAAATTGGGAGATATAACAAGAGAAATATTGTCTAGCGTAACCACCTCACAAAATCAAGGTTCAAAAGTGATACTTTGGCCAACATGCCACCCAAAAAGGGAACTTCTACACCAACAAGTTTCAAAATCCTACTTTAACTCTTGATGAAGGTGAATAAATGTAGGGACATAAATGAACCACAAAATAAGATGGATTCAATGAAGCTAAGATGGATACTAAGATAGATTCAATGGAAACTAAAATGGATTCAATGGAAACTAAGATGGATTCAAGGAAGCTAAGCTGGGAAACTAAGATGGATTCAATGGAAACTAAGATGGATTCAAGGAATATAAGTTGGATACTAAGATGGATCTAATAATACCTAAGATAGATGTGGGTTAAAAAGGGAGATAATGGAAGTATTGAAAATTTTCATAACAGAAAAGACACCCAAAAGTGTACGCATCCCATGAACGCGATGAGGAAACAAAGAATGTGAATCAAGAATGGAGAAATTCAACTTTGGTTTGAAGACCAACCACATTCCTAAGATTTCCATGAGGAAATTTGATGGCAAGGACCCAATCACACATGGATACTCAGATGGAGCAATTCTTTGATCTCCATAATGTGCCACATTACCAATGTGCTGCAAATTAATTGCTTCTTTATATTTAGAACCTTAATCAATTTGTTTGGTATCTGGCTTTGTTTCTCAGAAATCACTAGTCACTTGGACAATTCTTACGGAAGAAATGATATCACACTATGAGGATACAATAAGGAACACCTTCTTTAGCCAATTGATAAATTCTGCCAAAAGGTCACATCACCACATTGAGAACTTTTCAAAGATTGAATATAAAGGAAACTGATAATCCAGATGGACTTGATCGATGTATTCATAGGAACTTTTAAAGGACAATATTCATACAACATGAGGTTCGCTTTTGGGAACCCAAATCATTGAGAATGATTTAAGGTAGCAAGAAATGTTGAAGGTAAAATATGGCTATGGCTACTAAAAGGACCTGTCCTGACATCTGTAGAGAGAACAATGCTCCTTCCTAAAACACATCAATCCACAAGGTTGACACCTCAACAATTGAGGAAATAAAAGCAAAAGGTTTATATATATTGTGATGCTAGGGGCACAAGTAAGGGACATAAGTGTGGTGAGAAGAAATTATTCTACATAGATTGTAAGAGGAAGAAGAACAAGAACAAGAACCATCTCAAGATGAAAATGTAGAAGCAATTTTGTCTCAAGAGTTAACTCTAATATATCGTGTACGATTGGCTGGAATTAGCACTCCAAACCCTCAAGATCAAGGATATCAAAAGAAAAGGTAATAGTCCTAATTGATTCGCGTAAGCATCTATAATCATTCATCAGAATTAGCCAAAGTTCTCAATTGCTTTTTATATCCATCGCCAGAGTTTCAATTAATGATGGCAGATGGAGGAACCATCAATTGCCCAGGAAAATGCAATAAGACTGAATCTGACCATGGGGAATATTTAATGAATAGTCCAATGATTGCTATACCCATGGGTGGTGCAGATGTTGTACTAGGAATCCAATGGTTACAATCATTAGAACAAGTACTTTAATTTTCAAGAACTTTTCATGAAATTTTTATTGGAAGGAAAAGAAATTATTGAGAGGTATCATGTGGAAGCCCGTAAGGTGATAATGGTTTGGAATGACAAAATTATTGAAGAAGGGCATCAAGGCATTATTGCAAAAAAAAATATGCTCACTAGATGTTCAAACATCTAAGCTATCTATTCCTCAAGATCTCCAAAGGATCATCGATATGATTCCAAAGTATTTGAAGATATATTCCCAAAGGTCTCCCACCCACTCAAATCATGATCATGAAATTCACCTAATTGAGTGTTCTCCTAACATCAGCCATGTAGAGCACCTCTTATGCCCGTAAGAGTGAAATTGAGTGCATGGTTGAAGAAATGTTAGAGGCCGGCATCATTAGACCTAGCCAAAGTTCTTACTCGCACCAAAGGGTAAATGGTATTCAAGAAAGATAGCTCATGGCTTATGTGTCCGACATAGAGAGCTCAACAAGATCAATTATTAAAGATAAGTTTCATTCCTCATGATTGATGGAATTGTTAGATGAACTACATGGAGCACCTATTTTACAAAATTGGATCTCCGCTCAGGGTATCACGACTAATGAAGGAAGAAGATATCCCAAAAACAAGATTCAACTCATGAATGCCATTATGAATTTTGGTCATGCTCCTTTGGCCTTACAAATGCACTCTTCCACATTCCAAGGGTTGATGAATTCCATTTTCAAGCCCTTCCTTCAAAAATTTGTGTTAGTATTTTTGGATGATATATTAATCTATAGCAAGTCTTGGGAGGATCATTTGCAACATGTTGACAAGGTGCTACAACTACTAAAGGAGCAACAACTATATGCCAAACCATCCAAATGTTTACTTGGAGTAAAGGAGGTAGATTATTTGGGTCATATTGTATCCTCATGAAGGTGCGTCAAGGTAGACCCTAACAAGATTAAGGCCATGATGGACTGGCCGATTCTCAAACATTAAAAAATCTTAGAGGATTTTTGGGTTTAACAAAGCATACCGCAGTTTGTCTCGAATCCGCGGAAGAATAGAAAGACCTTTAACGACACTAACTAAGAGCATTTACTTCATGACCTGTGAGGCAACTAAAGCTTTATAACAACGCACAGGCATGTGTACAACTCGTATTGAATTAATCTGCACTCTCACAAAAACCTTTATTGTGGAATGTGATGCCTCAGAAATGGAATTGGTGCTATCCTAATGCAAGAAGGAAGGCCCCCGCTTTTGAAAGTCTAATTCACTCAAGGGAAGAGACTTACACAAACCCATTTATGAGAAGGAAATGATGGCAATACTACTTTAATAGGAAGAAATGCCTCTACCTAACAGGGTGCAGGGCACTTCCAAGGTCAAAACGGTATCATGATAGTCTTAAATAATTTTTAGAACAAAGACTATCTTAAGAAGAACAAAAAAATTGGGTGACCAAGATGTTGGGTTAGGATTTTGAAATCGCCTATAAAAAGGGGAAGCAAAATGTTGTATGTATGCACTCTCACCAAAGGATGAAGATGCTGAGGCTCGTTTCTCTCGGTAAGCATATCTCGATCATCCAACCCAATTGATAATAGAAGCAAGGATGAATGGAAGAATGACCTAAAAGTGTGGACTCAATAGCATGCGCAGGATTCGGGTGTGATACATTTACATGGAAAAAATGATTCACTATGTACAAAGATCGCGACATTTATGTAAGAACGCCTAACTCCGGGTTAAAAGGTGCTATTATTGGAATTGCGCACCTCTCTAGTAGGAGGCACTCGGGATTTTTGAAACCTACCATAGAGTCAAGTATGAATTTTTTTGGATGGCCTTAAAAATGATGTTCAAAGGTTTGTGGCGTAATGTTTGGTTTTCCAACAAAATAAGGTGGAAACAATTAAGACCCTGCCCTTACAAACCATTATCCATCCCAAGTCGGGCCGGAGGAGGTTTCCATGGATTTCATCACAGGTTACCAAAGTCCTAAGGAAAGAGTGTCATGGTGATTGTTGATAGAATAACCAAGTACGCACACTTCTGTGCACCCTCTCACCCCTTCAAAGCTAGTACAAATTCCACCGCATTCATGGAGACAGCTCAGTGTTAAGCATGGCGCCCCCAAAGATTATTGTAAGTGATAGAGATCCCATCTTCATCGGACACTTTTGGACGTAATTATTTTCTGTCGAAAATTAATTGGCTTACAGCTCATCCTATCATCCTCACCCAATGACGTTCCAGATAGTAGAACAAATGTCTAGAAGGATACCTTCTCTCTTTGTCTCCCATAAACAAGCACAATGGTTCAAATGGTTACCCTGCTAATGGTGGTATAACACCTTTCACATCAAGAACAAAATGACACCACGGCGGTACTTATGATACCACCCTCCTTCCATCACTTCTTCTCTAAAAAGAAAATCTAAAGTCTACAGTGGAAGATCACATCAAGAATCAACAACAACAAGTTCTCCAAATCTTAAAGGACAACTCACCATGGCACAAAATCGCATTTAGAAACAACAAGCAGATCAACATCAGAGTGAAAGAAGTTTTAAAGTAGGGATTGGGTATTTTTAATACTAAAAACATACAAACATATGTCACTCAACCAACCCAAGAAAGATAATAAATTTACCTAAAGTACTAGCGGCCCTATAAAGTTGCAAAGATTATGCTATGGCATACAAATTGAGCCGACATGCCTTCTTCACTAGCACACCCAATTTTCCATGTTTTCCATGCTTAAAGAAGGTTATAGGCTACAAGATCCTAGTTCAAAACTATATACTTAACTCTGACGAGGAAGGAAAAAATGATATTGGAGCTTGAAGCTATCACTGACACAAATATTCGATAGTTGAGGAATAGATCCGTTTCAGAGCATCTCATTAAATGGAGAAAATTGTCGACTGAATATCCACTTGGGAAGATGCTGAGTCTTTATATTTAAGCATTCAGAAGTTACCAACAAGGCGACAACACTTGTCTCAAGGAGGTACTAAGCTCCTAGCCATTGGCTCATTACCACCTAATTGGGGCATATTAGATTAGTAATGTTATTTTATTTATGTCGGATTTAGGCCATTAGTTGTGATTTAGATTAGCAGTTATTTTTATTTATGTCGGATTTAGGCCATTAAAACCTCCTAGTCTCCTATATATACCAAGGAGACATTTTCATTTTGAATCATCTTGTACTCTGAACATTTATGGGGTAAAGGAGGTTGCCCTCAAGAGAGGCTGGTTTATCCACACTTTTTCAAGGCTTTGAGTACTTTCTTGAGGTTTTTCTATGCTATATTGATGTTTGGTGCTTAACATGACATATGAAGGATTAGTAATATTCGCTAAGGTTTCTACATTTTAAAATAAATTTCCATCCTTAAAATCATCCCTGCATGCAAGTACAAAACACTTTGTCTACTACAAATGTGGTAGGCCCTATAGATTCTAATTGCATTTTAGAGTATCAAGACACACAACCATACAAAATGAATTGCAGGCCTTCAATCTAGAACAAAAGGGTAATCTTGCATGCAGAAAAAAACCCTACAAAATAGGTATAAGTCCAAAGAAAAAAATTCTCTTAGCCACCAAATCATACAAGTGAAAAAAATTTTATAGGTAGAGATGTGGTAGGGCTTGTAGAATTTGATTATATTTCAGAATTAGACAAACTATGCCGCCAACCAAAAGGTTTAGGCCAATCATGAAAATTCCTTGTTATCATGATTTTTAATTGGAAAACATCTACTTCAAACACTAATATTTTTTCCTAAAACCAACTAAATTATTTTTGGTATTACACTGAACAACTTATTGTTAGAATATAATAATATTGAATTACGCTTTGTCACAAGTATTGTTGTTTGAAGGTGAATTTTTGGTTATAAGAGGTTGTATCAATTGTTCTTATTCTTTTCGTTTCCATGCTTCATTCATGATT
>SNQJ01S0073362.1:37701-55729 GCA_010110895.2 Picea sitchensis | reverse complement strand
GTCTTTTCCCGACAAGACCACTATCCTGGTTTGGTAGCCAGATGATGATAATGCCACTCACTAGATTGTAACTTAAGTGAACAAGCCAACTCGTGATGAGACCCCTTGTCCTTTGTAAAAAAAATTTCAAATGCTATTGCCCTAGTGTGGTAGACATAGTGGGAATTCCACTTACATTATTATCCTATGATCATGGTAGGTTGGCTCGTGATGAGATCCCCTATTCTTTGTGGGAGAAGTTTATTACTTATATTTATTTGTTTTCTTGTTTTTTTTTTTTTTAAGGACTCTATTAAGGGAGGCTCATCTACTCCTTAAGAGTAAGAGATGGTGTAAATAAGTGTAAGAAATAAAATGAATTATGGTGGTTACTGGTTATGAACAAGTTTTAAGATATTTCGAAGAAATTAATCCAAAAACAATTTGATAAGGTATGAGAGATAGTCCACAAAATAATGACTGATCGTTGTGATGTCAATTAGAAATAGTGCTAGTGAAAATTATTTAGTGAAAGTTGTACCCCAAAGGAATGGCTAGTGTTTTAACAACAATGAAGGAAATGACCGACAATACGGAAGAACGCAGAAGGAACAACATCTGTCCCTTTCAAATGAACAACAACGATACTCAAAGGAACAACAATCGCGCGAAGGGAACAACAATTGTTCCTTTCAAATGAACAACAATGATACTCAAAGGAACAACAATCACGCGAAGGGAATGACAGTTGTTCCTTTCAAATGAAAAACAATGGTACTCAAAGGAACAACAATCGCGTGAAGGGAACAACATCTGTTAATTTTTAACCATTTGAGTAGGCAATTTTGGAAACTTCCCATGGAAATATTTTTTTGTTGAATCTAAGGCTGATTAGTCATCAACTAAATTCATTCAATTATTATGGGTCAGTTTATTTTAGAATCGAGTATTGGATGGTCTGTTGATGTCATGAGTTCATTATAGTTGCCCGATTACTGTTGCGGAGCATGCCATATTCATTTTTCTGTGAAAGACAGGGTCTGCGTGATAAGATAAAGCAAGAGTGTGGAACATAAAAGAGTGTTAATTGTGTTATCCTCCCTAGTTCTTATTTTCTCGAGTGACTTTCATAAAATGAAAAAGAAAGAAAAACTAATAACTCAAAAAAACTATATACAATATGTATAGTGTAACAAAATTCATCATTTATGGATTTGGAGTGGCTGAGTTACCTTCCCAACCAACCAAAATCTGAACGGTAGGGTCCTTACTTACTTCCTGGTAGAAAGATTCTTTTGAAGGCGGTTGATGGTAAAGTTGTAGCCCGTGTCCATTAACCAGAAATGGAGATTCAGACCCGTCGATGGTGCTTAAAGTGACCGTGCCATTATCATGGACTTCATCAATTTCATATGGTCCCAGCCACCGTGTCTGTAATTTTCTCGGAAAATCCTGAAATCTGGAGTCATAGAGAAGCGCCCAATCACCTTTCTGGAATGGTTTCTTCTTGATATGCTTGTCGTGCCAGGTCGCTCTCTGTTGCTGAATAACCATTGTGCGTTCTACAACAGACATGCATGCTTCATCCAACTCGTTCAATCGTTGAAGGCGCTGTTTATGTGCTTCTGTTAGATCCAGTCCAATTTCCCGGGCCATCCTTAGGGTCTTAATCTCAAACTCGATTGGGAAGATGGTTTTTTTACCATAGACTAGGTCATAAGGAGAGTAGCCAATGGTGTTATGCCATGTTGTGCGATAAGCCCATAAGGCATTTAGGAGCTCAGTAGACCAATTCTGTCGGTTTGTTGAGACAGTGTTTGTCAGGATTTCCTCCAAGACCTTATTTGTGCTTTCCACTTGCCCGTTTGCCTGTGGGTGATATGGAGAAGTAATTCTATGCTTAATATGATAATTATCCAGGGTGGTGGTGATTCTATGAGCTGTAAATTGTGACCCCCTATCAGTGATTACTTTTCTGGGTAGTCCATAGCGTACAAATAATTTGAAAAGAAATTTAATGACTACTTCTTCTGTTGCATTTGTTAGGGCTTCTGCCTCTACCCATTTGGTCATGTAGTCCGTTGCAACTAGAATATAGGCCTTCTGATTTGACTTTGGATTGAAGGGGCCAACGAAGTCTAGTGCCCATCTCTCAAATGGTTTTGCGACTACTTTTTCTTTCAAGGGCATTTCATCAGCCTGACATGGTTTTCCCATCCGCTGACAACTGTCATAGGTCTGGTATTTCTTCATATATTTGAATATTGAGGGCCAATAGTAGCCCATCTATAAGATTTTGTGTCCAGTCCTGTGGTCTGCAAAATGCCCACCACAGAGATCGTCATGTCCTTCCTTCATTACGTCATGGATTTCGTCATCTCGTACGCATCTGCGGATCTTGAGATCAACTCCGGTGTGGAAGAGATATCCATCGATCCAAGTGAATCGTATGCTAATCTGGACGATCAATTTTCTTTCCCTTGATGATAGATGTGCCGATAATTTTCCCACCGTTAGATAATTTTCCACAACAGCGTACCAAGGTGGCTTTGTGGTGACGGCAAACAAATGCTCATATGGAAATTGATCTTCAACTGTTAAGGAGTCATCTGTTTTGGGAATGCGGGACAGGAAGTCCGCGACAATATTTTCTCTCCCGGGTCTATCCTTGATGGTGATATCAAATTCCTGCAATAGTAATAACCACCGAGTGACTGTCCATTAGTAATCGATTTATTAGCTATATATCTGATAACAAAATGATCAATATACATAATACGGGATAACCTGTTATATAATGACGAAATTGATTGATGGCGTGTATAACAACTAAAAATTCTTTTTCTGTTACTGTATAATTAAGTTCAACTGGAGTAAGATTCTTGCTAATGAAATAAATAACGTAGGGTTTCTTGTCTTCTTCCTGGCCAAGGACAGTGCCTATGGCAATATCTGATGCATTGGTGGAGATGTGAAATGGTATTTTCCAATTTGGTCCCCTCAACACCGGTGTTGTCAAGATCAACTTCTTGAGTCCTGCAAATGCCACATCGCACTTGTCAGACCACTGAAACTCCACATTACCAGTCAAAGCATGTAAAGGTGCAACGGTTTTTGAATTTTTTTCCATAAATCTGCGATAGTATCCAGAAGTGCCAAGGACTACGTACCTCATTTTGTGTGTGTGGCATAGGTATATTAAGGATTACCTCTATTTTTGCTGGATCTACTCTAATTCCATCTGCATAAATATAATTCCCTAGTACCACACCTTCCGTCATCATCATGTGACATTTTTCATGGCTTAAACATAACCTGGTAGCAATGCACCGTTCTAGTACCTTCTCCAGATTATTCAGTGCTTAATCAAAGTCGTCACCATAAGGAGTGAAAACATCCATGTAAACTTCAAGCCCTTCACTGATCAGATCGTTGAATATGATCAAGATGGCCCTTTGGAATGTGGCTGGAGCGTTACATAGTCCAAAGGGAAATACTCTGTATGAAAAGGTACCCCAGGGGCATGCGAATGTAGTTTTATCTTGATCTTCTGGGGCAATATGGATCTGATTGTAGCCACTAAAACTATCTAAGAAGGAAAATAATTTCTTTCCTGCCAAAGTATCTAGGACTTGATCGATGAAAGGTAAGGGGAAGTGGTCCTTTTGAGTGGATTTGTTAAGTTCCCTGTAGTCAACACAGATTCAACATTTCCCATTTTTCTTGGGGATGATCACTAATGGGGAAACCCACCGACTATCTGAGATAGGATATATAAAATATACACCCAACAACTTTTGTAATTCTTCTTTAACAATATCCCTGAGGTGGGGATTCAGTCTTCTTTGCGGTTGCCAAATAGGTTGAGCGTCTTTCTCAATATAAATGTGGTGTGTGTAGAGTTGCAGATCAATACCTTTCATATCAGAATACTCCCAGGCAAAAGCTTGCTGGTATTTAGATAGGACTTGAATTATCTTTTGTTGCTGTTACTCATCTAAATTGACATTAATGTTCAGAGACCTCCTTGGTGCAATCTCAACGGATTTGCTGTTATGAACAACGGTAGTCAGGATTTGTTGTTCCATTAAATCTTCCAGTGGGTCTCCCTGTGCTTCATAGTCTAGAACAACTTGGAGCATATGGCATGTTGGGTTACCTACAATGGCTGGGCTATTAATAAACCGATTGATTACGCCATCCTCCAATTGGTTCTTGAGTCTAAGAGCTTCTTCCAGCGTGAGAGGGGCTTGTAGATCCTTTTCTAGATATCGTGGTGGTGGCAATTGTGGATATATGAAAGTCGGGCTTGGCTTGGCTGGAGGATATAAAATGAGATTCTTTGTGACACCTCCTCTAGAAATTGTCATATTACCCATTCAACATCCTATGTACGCATCTTCTGTTGCGAGCCATGGTCTGCCCAATATCAATGGATGCCCTTCAAGTCCACTCCTTGGGTTGATGATGAGGAAATATACTGGATATTCCCAAGAGTCGACTGCGATTGCTATATCATGTACTGTGCCGACTGGTCTAACCACTGATCGATCTGCCAATTGCAACATAATTGGGGTGGGTTCGAAAGACTCAAAATCCAGGGTGTTGCAGGTCTCCATAGTCAAGATATTTATGGCCATCCCCAAATCAACTAGTGTATTTGGAAAAGAACAACCCTGGATATGAATTGTTACTATGAGATTCCCTGGATCTGCATATTTGACTGGTTCTTTTGGACCAAGAATTAGATCAAACAAGGCTCCTACTACGCGAACTGTTGATGATGAATTTTTGATTTTTCTAATAGGCTTCCTCCCACATAGTTCCTTGATTGTTTTTGCATAAATGGGAATATCTTGTAGAGCCTGCAGGATTGGGATCTTGACATATAAATTCTTGAGTTCCCCTACAATGTTGAAGTTAGGGTATACAACAGGTTTTGCTATCATCAATCTTTCGAAGAATGAAGGGGAAGGAGTTGCTTCCTTATCAGGATCCTGTGATTCGACTGTGTTTCCTCCCTGCTCGATTTCTTCTTTTATTACCACAGTCGAGGGTGTTATTGCTGGTTGTTTTTCATTCTCCTTCTCTTGAGAAGCATTATTTTCTTCAGGAGAGATTATACGCCCTGATCTCAACTGGATTTCGTTGCACCCTACCGAGTTGGTTTCCCCTTCCCCATTCTCCATAATCTGGACAAGTTGAGCCGTTCTATTATTAACATTTTGGTGAGGTTGGGCTGGTAATTAGGGGCGCAATTGCAATTGAGAGTTTTGGGGCATTTGGAGTGGAGCTTTCAACATGGGTTGGGTTTGAGGGGCCATCCGCATGGGTTTATTTTTTATCCCCATGGGGCACTGCCAATTCTGGTTCCAATTTGGATTTTGGGCAGTCGTGTTGGGCCACTGAGAAGGGTAGGTGTTATTTGAGTTTTTCCAGGATGAGGTGGGGTATTGTGAGTTAGGCTAGGTGGAATTTGCAGTTCGCTGATTCTTCCAGACACGATTTGCAGTGGGGTGGTTTGGCCAAGTGGGATTTGTAGGTTGGTATTGGTGGGGCTGCCAGTTCTGGTTAGTAAGTGGCTAGCCCTGCCATGCATTACCAGAATTTTGCTGTTGATTATACTATCTGGAAAAGAAGTTGGAAGGGTCCTGTAGTGTATTTGGAGGCCAGGTCTTCCATTGACGACGCTGAGCCATCATATATAATTCTTCTGTTTCTTCTTTTTCTTCTCTAAAGACAACTTTCAGTCCAGGGAGCGATGTGCATTGTTCTGTGTCGTGATATTTGGCGCAGATAGCACAAACTCGAACCACATCCAAAGGACAATCCCTTGGACCATGTTTTCTTCTGCATCTGTGGAAAAATATGACCAAAGTCTGTTCTGCTTCTATTTTTTTCTGTTTGGCTTACAATATGTCCAATTGTGTAGTCAAAGTGCCCAAAATAGCTGTTTTGAAATTTTCTAAGAGATTAACAACTTCAGCTCGCGTAACACCCCCGCTGGTAGTATTGCTATTTCTGGTGAGGGAAGTCCGCATTCCTGATTTAGTCCATGTACTTCCTCATGAGCACCTAATACACAATAGAATGATGTTATCATAAGTTTCTTGATAAATATCACCCTTCCCCATTAGATTCAATGTTTCTACCCATTCATCCTTCATACCTTTAGTCAGAGTTGCTTGAAGTACTTCACCTGGTAATGTACCATAGGGTGATCTTTGCAGGTTATACTAAAATATTTCAACATATTCTTCTAATGATTCATTTTCTTTTGTAGTCATTTGAAATATTTCATCCTTTAGGTCTATGGTTCTACAATAATCTTGATATTTTTTCAAGAAGGCCTGTTTCATCTCATCCCATGAGTTTATAGTTCCGCCCCCAATCCCATAAACCAGCGCAGAGCTGCCCCTTTCAAAGTGGAGGGGAATAGTTTTAAATTTTGGGGTTCAGAGGTGCAATCATACCCTCTACACATGACATCGAATTCGAATAAGAATGCGTCTGGGTCTTCTGAGATCAATCCATGGAAGGTTGGCAGGTTCTGTAGGGGAATTGCCTTCATGGGGGCATTGGCGATTGGATCAACTATCGGATATTCCGATGTGGAATTCTGGGGACGTTGTTGATTTGGTTGTGCCATTTGATCGAAAATGTGCCAAAAATCTTTAGGAATTTCTTGATTCAGGTGTTCTATTCGAGTTGGTTGATTATTTGATCCTCTAGGGGATTTGATTGCACTCCCTCTATCTGGGATTTCAGGTATGCCTTCTTCTTTCACAAGAGATTCAAGATCAGGGGGTGGTGATGGGTCTGCCTTGGCAACCCCATTGGTTTCTCCCTCTCCTTCCTCCATATTACGAGAATTTCCCTCTTCTAAAGGGTTGGGGGGTGGAAGATCTGTGCTTTGAAATCTTTGCTCAGTCCCTTCAGTCTTGCTATGAATCTCAGCGTGGGCTGTAGTTGGTGAAACTACTACATGAGGGATTCAACTAGATCCTTTCCTAGGTCCAACCGAAGCTTGAGATTCAACTTTTCGTATGATGTCGTCTATGAAAGTGCTTCTCCCAGGGAGCACTGGGCCCCGGGATTTGGTAGTTTTTGGTGGGGGTTTTGGTTTTTCAAGATCTTTCTTCTTAGTCATACATACTTCACACAAAACGAAATTAAAAAAGAAACACCTATGTAACCTCTTGAGAGTCAACTGGAGGCAGGCGTTGGCATAAGCATCTTACTTATTGCCTGTGTAGGTTCTTACCTTCCGTCTTCAATACCTCGTCCTCCAGAGACACAATATATGCTACCTTTGACATTCTCCCCGACAACGACGCCAAAATGTTGGGATCTAAAGATGTCTAAAAACAACCTTAGTTTAACATTAATTTATCAACCCGAGGATTCGTCTTTTATCTCAAGAATATCGACAAAATCTATGCAGATAGCTTGTAGAGGATAAAATCGCGTAGTTGAAGCAAATGTGAGTTTATCCACAATCAAGTTCCTCAAATGTTCATGAAATATTCTAAGATTAAGATCATACTTAACAGAATTGAAATCTAATTACTAACATGCTGTGAATGAAAGGGAACTAACTAATCTACTGAATTCATTTAACTAAGAAGCAATGATTTAATCGAAGTAAAGACTTGCAGAATTAACTATTAACTATGAATTGAATTGTTGGAAAGGAAATAATGAATTACTCTATCTTATGGAAAGAAACAACAACTGTAATCTAATCAAAAGGGAAAACAAATATAACTTAACAGAAAGGAACAACAATTGTAACTTTAACCTAAAGGAATGGAAAATGTAACTTAATTGAAAGGAATAGAAAATGCGAATCTAAGTAAAAGGGACAACGTGTATGAAAATGTGAGGAACTATCAAGCAACAATCTATAGTAATGGAAATTGGAACAACAATCATTAACACTTGAGAGAAATGTCTATCTTCTGTACGCAAACAACATAAAATCATTAACACACTTATGCATTTGTCTTAACTATTTCAAAAGAGAATTGAATCATAAAACAAAAAGCAAACTGATACAATTACAGCTTGAGACAGTAGCTCCTTTAGCCTGGGCCCTTGGTCCTCAAAAGCACTGCTACTAGAAACTTAGTATATAGAAATGGTGAAAACGATCAAATCCTTTATTGATTTCATAGCTGGTACAACATTCATAAAAACTGTTTCGTAGAGTAATTTTGAGTTCTGAATATTTGAACGCAATTCTTCGATTATCTTTTTAGGATCTATTATCCTCTATATATACAATAATCTAAGTAAATCAAGCCATCCCGAGGATCGAGAGATCCTTAAGATTTCTTTACTATTATAAAATTACAATATAGAAAATCAATCATCTTTAAAACTGATTTGCGCCAAAAGTCCTCAACCTCAAGTAGCTTACGTATCTTCAAGATCTCCTTTGCTATTTCGGTTTTGACAATATTTATCCAATCCTGTAACAGAATCAAACAATTACAATTGTATTTTAGAATCTATTTAATATAACTTCAATAATATCACTAGAAGAAATATCAATCATTTTCTATGCTATTTATCCCTAATTAACAGAAAAGTCAATCAACAGTATATGATGAATTGTAAAAATAAGGGAGATATCTGTACCTTTTTCATAACCCAACACCAGGTTGGGAGGGAGAACTGATATATATACTATTGATTTTATGGACAATCATTTTCAATTTTGGAAAATGATTCAGGATGGGCAGTTCCTTTCCAGTTTGGAAAGTGGCTTGAGATTTCTGATGGACATGCATTTTCTAGGTCGGAAAATGGTCCAGATCGGACAGTCATTTTTGTAATGAAAATGGTATGATAGATTGATGATGTACCATAGACAACAATTCCCCTTGTGGCTAATGTGGGGGAATGGTCTAGTACAATCATTCTTCTTGCCAGTCACTCTCAATAGTGGTCAAGTAGAATGGTCCGCCTCGCTGGGCAGTCATTCTTTCGAAGTTCACAGTTGTGAGCAGTTTTGAAGAATGGTCCGTTTTGGAGGTTGGTGCAGGACAATCACTTCCTTAGGAAATGGTTCAGACAATCATTCCCTAGGGCATACTCATTCTCTCCAAGTTGCACTATGTTTAGTGCTAGAGGAATGAACCAGTTAGGTGAATGGTCCAGGTTCAATAATCAGGGACAAGCATTCCCTAGGGAAGACTCATTCTATCCAGGTTGCACTATGCCTAGTGGCAGAGGAATGGCCCAGTTAGCTGAATGATCCAGGCTCATAAATCATGGATAATTGTTCTTCCATGCTTGGGAAGAATAGTCTAGATAGCCCATGGTTGATGCTTTTACTGTATGGGGGCAGATGCTCTTCCATATCTCACAGATGTGAGTGGAATAATGGCCCAAATGACTCAACTTGTATCATGATATTGTTTATGCAGGTTGATATCAGATTATATGACTGTTGTAGAGATTGTATGTCTCTATAAAGTAGTTGTATACTATTGTGGTGGACGTGTTCCACTGATTGTGACTATGTGTCACTGGTTAGTAGCTGTGTGCTAATTGGTATGGTTATGTACCACTAGACAATAGTTATGTACTACTATGGATAGACACAATTGTGTTCTATCATATGACATTGTATTGATTTTCATGGATATTATCCAATTGGATAATATTGACGGCGCTCCTGATTTTATCATGATATAGCCTGTGTGGATATGATGATGCTACCAGTTGAATGGTCCGTTTGTGCTCAAGAACATTACCTTTTATACCTTCCTATCTAGGAGGGAGTGTTTATATTATGGTAGTGGCAGGAGGTATTAACCTCCACTTGTGACCTCTGATGAGATTAGAATATTCCAGGAAGCAAGAAGAACCCTAAAAGACTTGGACATAACCCTAGAAGTAAAGTCGGCTAAAGAGAATATTTTATATTAAGTCTTTAGCACCCAGAAAGAGAAGTCGGCCCAGACAACCTAGAAAGAGAAGTATAAATATAAGGCGCTAGAACTCATTTTATACACACAATTCAAAACTGCAGAAATCCAGTAGTGCGCAAGTCTGGGGAGCAACTGCAGCTGCAATTACTGCAATCTGAAATTTCAGTCTTTCTGGGCTGGATTTTCTGATCAATCTTGGTTGTCTTTGTTTGATACATTAGCCTTGGTTGGCTATTGAATTGCTACTAGAATTATTCTCACTGTCAAGGTCAAGGTGCTCGGGGTGGCATTCGTGCCTATGGTTGGGTGACAATATTTCTATATTGTCTATGGTTAAACGAGAACACCCACTTTTCTAACAATAAGGACTTTTGGTTCCAAGGAAAATCCCTCATTCCTTCCATGCCACATATCTGAAAAAATGTTTGTTACTGAAATAATAAGGCAATACAACTACTGGTTGCATTTTTTCCATGTAAAGAGAAAAAAACAATTCATACCTCTGCCTTGGAAAGTTGGGGACTTCATATTCAGAAATATGAACAAGATTGATGAATTCACATGCCATTTCCATAGCTTGAATCTAAAATATGCTGAAAGAGTAAAAGGGTTTGACCCTAGCGGAATTTTTGTAGAACATATACTAGGAGTTGGTTTCATCAATTATTTTATTAATGCTATTCTGAATGAAGACAAAGATAATTTCTTAGGCACTCCCGCTGGTGACGCTGGTGACCTGGAAATGATACTCAACACCAATGAGTCATACACATAGAAATGAAAAGGTCCTGGTGAGAAGAGTGCCCAATCCCCAACTGTCACTCCAAAGAGTACAACATCTCGAAGCAGTGCTCCGATTACTCACCAAATTAAGAAAGTAACCCACAATTCTTCAGGCAGAGGAGGAGATAAGAACCCTGCTTTGGGAAAAATTGAAAGTTCCCACAAGCTTCCTTTGAGGAAGAAAATAAAAAACATTGTGCAAGAAGAGGAGGGACATCGAGGTGAAAGCGACATCCACGAACTTTCCCTCGAGGATATGGAACTCAAAATTGACATCGAAAAGGTGTTCCCCAACGTTGATCATCTAGAGAACACAACTCACCAGAATATTCTGATAGAAATAATTGAGAGCGAGACCTTCAATGAAGAAGAGTATTTTGTATTTCAGAGCGTTGTTTTTGACAGCGAGTCCAAAAATTTAATTATTGATAAAAGAGATGTAAAAAATAAAAAGGGGAAATATCGTTCAGAGATAAACCTATGGAACATGCGGCCTTCCCAAATTTCCCAAATTCACCAAGAAACTGTAGATGCTCTGGATAATTCTATTGGAGGTCTTGAAGTAGAGAATGTCAAGTTAAAGGAAATAATCAAAGAATTGGAGGAATCTTTAATGCCTCTTCCCGTACTTGCTAGTCCTTTAACAATAATTGGGCCTACCACACCTGCAACAAAACTAAAAGGATCTGTAAGCCTGCTCACATCAACCAGGGGCTATGTGGAGAATAACATTAAGAAAATAATGGAAATAATTACAAAGGCTTGGGGAATGTCAAAGAACATGTTCTCTTTTGGAACGAGGGCACATGCCTTCCATGAATATTTATAGGCAGATTTGAAAAATGAAGAAGGTTTTTACCTCGACACGACTGTACCGTTTGGTTTTAAAGTTACCAATATGACATAGTTGAGAGGAAGAGAGGAGGATCTTCCTTCTCTGAACTGGATAAAACAACTAAACACATGCTGGAAGGAAAAGGTTAAGAACTTAAATATTATTGTCCAAGCATGCAACCATGCCATAACTAGGAGAGAAGAATTATTCAAAAGGTTGACTGAGATAGACCTAGTCGGGAGTACCAATGAGGTCCAAGACCCCAAATTGATTCTCAATTTGTTATTCCTAACTAAGCAAGCCTTTGATGAACAAGTTGAAATATTTAAAGGGTTATCATTTGAAAAATTCTATGGCATCTTGAGTATAGTGAAGATGACGTGGACAAATGGCTAGTCGACTATTCAATGAAAAATCAAGATATTGAAGAAGCTTTGTAGAATATTTCTATTGATCTAAGGGACTGGGAGGGAGATCTCTTCAATATAAAAATCTAGCATGAATTCAACGTGGCACCAATGAGAAGCTACATCGAGGAGTGGTTTAAAAAGGCTGTCAACAAACTTACCGATGAAGGGAAAAAGGCAGTTGATACAGTTCGTGTAACCGTCGATGAAAGCCATAAAAGGAAATCAACGAGAAAGTGAAAAAGCATGAGATACCATTATAGTAAGTTCATACTGAGCACATGTTTATGTCTTTATCAAGTTCATCTAGTTACTCCACCTCTTTAAATAGAAAGGTTTAACCGAAGACTGATAATTTCATTTTTCTTCTTACCAGGTCTTGCTGTCCTCTGCCGCCCACTTTCTTCTTTCTACAAACTTCATTCTTATATTTATTTTCTTTATGGTCCACGGGATCCCCAATCCTAGTCATTATGACCAACATATTTAAATTTCAGAGAATATGTAATGAACTATATATTTTTTAGAAATTCCAGGAGAGCTATTTTGGGAACAATCTCGACCGTACTTTGTAATCCAGTTCTCTGAATATAAAGTATTTGAGGTTGATATATCGTTATATTTATTTGAGTTGCCCATGTATCACTCTGTCAAAGTTCTCTTATGCATGCAAACCATTTTCTTTTAGTTTTTTATGTGATCAGAAATATTTATCCCTACTATGATGGATGTGAGGAAATTTTGTTTATTTGCTTTAAATGTATGAATGTGTGTGGTTCCTCGTCTACTCTCAGGAACTTTCATTAAAAATAGAATTAAAAACATTTTTCGTTTTTCTTTTTTTATATATTTTACTTTCCTTTGATTACCACGACGAACTTATATAAAAGTCTCACATTCTGAAAAATATCGAACAAACGAGTACCACCTCTATGAAAATGCAGGGGGATTTGTATCCTCGCGAGGTTGGCATTTCGGTCCTAACTGAGTCAAGCGTCAACATTTTTGGTGACCATACTGGGGAATGAACTAAAAATTCAGAACTTGGCCAAGCGTTGTGAAAGAATATACGACTTTAACCCAGGGTAATCCAACCCCATTTAGAAATTGGGTTGAGTAATCAACGAAACATTTTACACTAGTTGTATAATCTGGTAATAACAATAGCCCAGACTCGAGAAGAGTTATAAAGGTCCTGGCAAATCCTAGTCTAAGAAGAAGAATGATAAATCCTCCGAAGACAAAGGAGGGAAGAACGACAAGATCGAAGAAATCAAAGGATACCTATAGTCGCACAAGAACAAGGTCAAGATTGAAGCTAGACGAATACAAGGGACCCATTACCAAAAGTAAGAGTAAGAAACTCTCTGTCCTTAGAAGTGAAAAGTCTACCCTTGAAGTCTCTTCAGACATGGTAGCGAGAGACGAACAACCCCAAGACGAGCATCATGAGGAGATACAAGGAGGTGAAAGATATTCCGCAAGAAACCAAGGAATCCCAGGGTTTCGAAATAGAAGGAGGGTAAGTGATTCCCCTCTTAATCTTACAGGTGAACAACATGAGCTCCCTGTTCTCCCTAAGGGCACCTTAAAGGAATTTTCTGGAGACGGGACAATCGATGCAAAGAGGCATCTGCACTTATTTCTTGATGTTTATGAATGTCATCGAGTTGAATATGATGACATCATGGTGAGGTTGTTTTTGCAAACCTTATCAGAAAGATCTTATGAATGGTGTACAACATTGCCTGGTAGATGGATTCGCTCGTTTAACGACCTCGAAGATATGTTCCTAACTATGTTTTCCCCTCCAATTTCCTACCATACCCTCCTCACAGAATTCACCCACATTGGGTTGAGGAAGAACAAACGGATATGATATTTTAACCTCAGGTTCAATAACACCTTGAGTAGAATTCCAAAATATAAAAGACCAAATGACCCGGTCATTCTCGGTTGTTATAAGAATGCAATGCCTCCGAATGTAAAATATGCCATCAGAACATCCCAAATGGATACTTTGGAGGAGGTAATGACTAAGGCCACTGATATGGAAGAAATTACGAGATGGGTGTTGACCTCGAAATAATACTGGGAAGAGTACAAAGACAAATGGAAGGATTGAACATTGATAATCAAGGAGCTTCCAACTAGAGAAAGAATGAAGAGAATTGAAATCACACAGATGAATAGAACCATCAAACAAATGAAAAACTAGATAACCAACATGAGGAGGGGAGATAATTACATGCCAAACCCAAGAATTCCAATTCCCAAGCAAAGGAGGAACCCTCTCCCTGAAAATAGAGTCAGGTTCGAGAACACTGATGATCCACAGAGACCAAGGTTTCCTAGATAACTTACTCCAAACACGACTGTTCTGGATGATGTCTATGATGAGCAATTAATTGAGAAAGAAAGTTATTACTTACCCGATGAAAGCTCCGAGACAGTGCAAATGAAGGAAATCAAGATGTCCATGTATATATTTGGAGAGGGCGACAATGATCCTAACTTACAAGAAAACTACGCCCATTCAAGAGGGTTTGTAAATAGATCAAAGAATAAAGGCGACCCTGACAAAGAAAAAAAGAAAGAAAGAGAAAATGAAAAAACAAATGAAAAAGTGTCGAATGAGAAAGTGACATATGGAACCAAAATGCAACACATGGCGTCAAGATCCACTCAAATGACATATAATTTTGTGGAGGACTTAAGTAAATTGAGGATAACTCTTCCTTTTATGGAAGTAGTAAAGATTCCTCAACAGAGACATAACATATTGAAGTTGTTGGATGATCCATGAAAGCTGTCGTTACCAGTCCAAAGCAGAGCCAGAGCCCGTCGACTGCCAAGATGAGAGGTAAAATTTCGCCCTTCTACATTTCAATTGAAAATCATGATGTTGCTTTACATAACTGTTTAGTTGACACTGGCGTGACAAATAATATAATGCCGCTTGTGGTCATGGATGCATTGGGCATGAGTTTCACGAAGTATTATGAAACCGGTGAGAGCATATTTGCAATCGATTCTAGAACAGTGCCAACATACGGAGAAATCAAATATTTTTATGCTTGGATTACAACAGCCCCCCATATCATCACAGTTTTCAATATTGTTGTGGTAGACATTCCTCCAACATATGGGGTTGTGTTGGGAAGATATTGGATGTCCATGATCGATGGTTATATAATGAACGATGGGAGTTGTATGATGCTACCATGCAAGGAGGGAGCAATGATTGAAGTACCCCGTGAACCCAAAAAACCCTTCTCTTTCAAGAAGAAGGACAACGAGTTAATGGAAGATTATATAGATGCTAGGATTAGAAACTATGCTATCCTAAACATGGAGCACAACGAAATCCTAGAGCGAGTTCAAGGCTTGGAAGTCCAAGAATGTTTGTTTGAAGGCTACTGGATAATGTCATTCAATTGAGCCTATTCTAAATCTGGGAATGGTGTTGGAATTGTTTTTATGAGTCTAGATAAGACGATGCATCCCCATGTTGTAAGACTGGAGTTTCCATGCACAAATAATGAGGGAAAATACAAATCTTTGATCTAGGGGATGATCCTCGCATAAGAAATGAAAATAGAACATCTCATTGTGACTGGAGATTCAGATTTGGTCATTAATCATATTACCCAAAGGTACAAAATAAAAAAGGAAAGAATTAAGCTGTATTTCAAAAGAGTTAATGAACTGATGGAATCTTTCAACTCTTTCAACATTGCTTTCATTCCAAGGGACAAGAATCACAAGGTCGATTCACTAGCCTTGGTGGCCTCATTATCAAACCTAGACGATGCCCAAAGCAAAACGTATTCCTAGGTAGAAAGAGATTTTCGACCATCCGTTCCCAATAATACGGAGTAGTTACAAGTATTTGAGAACAATGAACAATTGAATTTTTTTTGTTAAGCGATGATTATGAAGAAGAAAATAGCTCGTTTGCCATCCCAAAAGACTGTATACAATATGAAACTTTGTTTACAAAATATGATCATACCAAGAATATCCTTGAAGAAGTTTCAGTTCGAAAGGTGCAAGAAATGAGAAAAGTCAATATTAGAACGGACTAGTCCCCAAAATATGGCAACTTGGGAGTTGATTTCACCACTGAAGAGGTTGATCAACATTTTTCCTTATTCAAATAATATATTGATGTATTCACTTGGACCTATGATGATTTGAAATCCTATGATAAAACAATATTCCAGCATATCATTCCTTTGAGGGAAGAAGAGAAACCAATGAAGCAAAAAAAAAGGATGATGAATCCCAAGCTGAAACCTCTAGTAAAAATCAAATTGGAGAAGTTGAAGAAGGCAGGGATAATTTATCCCATCAGACATTTAGACTGGCTTTCAAATCCAGCAATTGTAAGGAAAAAGGTCGGGGAAATCTGAATGTGCATTGACTTTAGAGGTCTTAACAAAGCGAGCATAAAATATAATTTTCCTTTTCCAAACATGGAGTTTCTTCTACAACAAGTTACTGGATCGTCCTGCACGTCCATGTTGGATGGTTTCTCTGGATATAATCAGGTCTTGGTGGCTTAGGAAGATATATAAAATACCACTTTTATCATACCATGGGAGACATATGCATATGCCAGAATTCCCTTCGGTTTGAAGAATGCTGGAGCCACATTCCAAAGGGCCATGGATCATGTGTTCATCGGGTTGATAGGAAAGTTTATGTCAAACTATCAATATGAATTGACAATACATTCAAACAAAAGGGAGGATCACATCCATCATTTAAGAAGGGTTTTTGAAATATGTAGATTATACAACATCTCTTTGAATCCAAAGAATTGCTTGTTCGCTGTGACTCAAGGCAAGTTGTTGGGCCATATTTTATGCAAGGAAGGGATTTACTATTAGAATATGAATGGATTTCCTCGTTTTACCATTGACAATATCACTATTTTCACCCAACCATAGGCCGAAGCCACCCTCCGAGCACCTTGACCTTGATAGAGAGAAGAATCTTGGTAGCAATCCAATAGCCAAGCAAGGCTAATGCACCAAGCAAGAAGTAACCAAAGCTGATCAGAGAGTCCAACCCAAAATTGGCGCAACAACTTCTCTAGGACTTGCACACAAGAATTCCAGACTACAATGCACACAAGTGATTTTCTGCGATTCTAAGAAGTGTGTCAAATAAAAGACCGACGCCCTGTATTTATAGTAATCCTGGGCCAACTTCTCATTCTGGGTACTAATTAATTCATATTAATTATCTCTCTTCAGCCTACATATTTTCTAGGGTTACATTCATTTCTTTTCTTTCTTCCGGAACATTCTAATCTTGTCAAAAGTCACAATGGAGGTTCATACCTCCCGAAGCTACCATAATATCAAGACTCCCTCCTAGCTAGGGAGGTATGGTTTTGAGCACAAATAGACCATTCAACTGGTAGCATTACGAGCATCGTCATTATTATCCAACTGGATAATCTCCATGACAACAGGTAAAATATCAATTAATAGAACACAACTGTGTTTATCCATGGTAGTACACAACTACTCAAACTATGACACATAGTCACAAACAGTAGAACATATCCACCATAGTAGCATATCTCTACTGTCTGGAGACATGCAGTCTCCATAACAATCATCTGTTATCAACCTGCACATAAAATAATGTTATGATATAAACTAAATCATCTGGGCCATTCTTTCACTCACATCTGTGAGATCTGAAAGATCATCTTCCCTCAGAGTAGAACATCAATGATGGGATATCTAGACTATTCTTCTCAAGCAAGGAAGAATAAATTTCCTGATTTATGAGCCTGGACCATTCCCCACCCTAGGCCATTCCTTCGACACTAAAAAAAGTGCAACCTGGAGAGAATGAGTCTGCCCTAAGGAATGCCTGTCCCTGATTGCTGAACCTGGACCATTCCCCACCTTGTTCCATTCCTCCGGCCTTAAACAAAGTGCAACTTGGAGAGAATTAATCCACCCTAAGGAATGACTATTCAAACCATTTCCAAAGGAAATGACTGTCCTGCACCAACCTCCAAACGAACCATCCCCCATGTTAACCATAATGGGAAATCC
>SNQJ01S0073362.1:27196-37691 GCA_010110895.2 Picea sitchensis | reverse complement strand
TTCTAATTGACATCACAACGATCAGTCATTATTTTGTGGACTATCTCTCATACCTTATCAAATTGTTTTTGGATTAATTTCTTCGAAATATCTTAAAACTTGTTCATAACCAGTAACCACCATAATTCATTTCATTTCTTACACTTATTTACACCATCTCTTACTCTTAAGGAGTAGATGAGCCTCCCTTAATAGAGTCCTTAAAAAAAAAAAAAAACAAGAAAACAAATAAATATAAGTAATAAACTTCTCCCACAAAGAATAGGGGATCTCATCACGAGCCAACCTACCATGATCATAGGATAATAATGTAAGTGGCATTCCCACTATGGCTACCACACCAGGGCAATAGCATTTGAAATTTTTTTTACAAAGGACAAGGGGTCTCATCACGAGTTGGCTTGTTCACTTAAGTTACAATCTAGTGAGTGGCATTATCATCATCTGGCTACCAAACCAGGATAGTGGTCTTGTCGGGAAAAGACGATGTAAATATTTATTAAGGATACAGGCTCATCTATGGGTTAAAAGGAAACCTTGCCGAGGCTATGGACGTCTACTGGCAGCAGTGGCTCTGCCTGTGGTATGGAAGTTTACTTTAAAAACACCAAGTTTCTGTGTGTCTCTAGATTTCCTTTACTCAATAATGGGGCTATCATTTTGGTTATATTCAATAAACTCGGGAAAAGTAACAACATTATGATATGTGGAATATTTTTAAAAAAAATGAATAGATTTAATTTATTCAGCTTATTTATCCTTAAAACATATTTTAGTATAGGTATAATAAATTCGAATTTCCCACGAAAAAAGGACTATCGTTTAATGATTACCGTTAATATGCTTTTTGAAAATTATACATGATTGGTCCCCATTGGCGGCAGCAGTGCAATTATTACCTCTCACCGAAAATACCTACAGCCATTACTTTCACCTACGCTGACGGTCAAGGTTGACCTCTACAATAATGAGGGGAGTGGACATTCGGCACATTTTCCGATAAGATTGTAATGATTGTAATAAATGGAAAACCCACATTTTTATACACTCATCGTTATCTGATATTTTTTATTTTTGGTATTATTTCCTCCACGCTGGTCTAACCAAGTATGCAACCAGGAATGATAGTCGTTCTCATTTTCTCACAGAACGATAGGTGGTCGAAGTGTGCACATGGAACCAACATTACTACAACTAACTGAGCAGGCTAGAGAAATTATACATTGCCTGGGGTGGACGGATTATTTCAACCAGTTGCAAGGCTATGATACGAACATCACGCTTGAATTCTTTCAGAATTTGCAGGGAGAAATCTCCATGGTTCGAGATATACGAATTCCAGTTACTCCGGGAATCGTAGCAAATGTTACAGGTCTCCCTAACTCAGGCATTCAGGGGACAGGAAGATATACAGTGCTCAAAGAAGTTGTAGAATCCTCCATAGACCTGGAGAGGAATTGGATAAAAAGGGAAAGGGAATTAACCCCAGCACTCTCAGCGAACCATGGAAAGAACTGGCAGGGGTAATTCAAAGGTACACCACCTGTGATGGGCGATATGATGTAATCCGACCACGCCACCTCAAACTGCTAGCGGCACTCAAACAAAAGTTAGTAATCAATCTACCTTTTTTTCTAAATGTCATGTTACATGAAGTTGCCATCAGAACACAGAAGTCCAAGGATATTGTTACTATCATTATCCATCATGGATTAATTAAACTGATAGTAAGTAAGGCCCTGAGTCAAACACAATTAACCTGGGGTGATATTATTGAGACCAATAGACCTCTGCCACTGGAACAACCTGAATTATACCACGAAGATTCACCGCATGAAATTGAAGAGATACAGGGAGGGGAAACCACTACCCAAATAGAAGTTCCACCTCCTCAACCCGAAGTCGAAGCAGACCCTGTCCAAATTACATAGGCTCAGACCCCACAAACAGAGGCTCAGACCTCACAAACAGGGGCACTAGCGAGAAAGAGAAGAAGAGCAACAACTACTCCTAAAGCCCCCATTGAGAGAAAGAGGAGAAGAAGACGGATAAGAAACCCTGAAGAGGTCCAAGACACAAACAGAGGCTCAAACCTCACAAACAGAGGCTCAGACCCCACTAACAAAGGCTCGGACCTCACAAACAGGGGCACTAGCGAGAAAGAGAAGAAGAGCAACGGTTGCTCCTAAAGGCCCCATTGAGAGAAATAGGAGAAGAAGATGTACAAGAAACCCTGAAGAGGTCCAGGACATAATAAAACAACCTGAAGAAAAGCAGGACATTGTAGAGCATTCCTTAAAGGAAAATGTCCAGGAAACTGAGCACATAGAACAGACCTCACAAGGAAACAGTCAAGAAGACACCCAAGCAGCATTGGAGCACCTGACAAAACAATTTTTGAAAATATATGAGGTAGAAATAGCTCAAGTTTTAGGGAGATTAAGGGCCTCAGTTGACAGAGATAAACCAAAAGAATACCAAGAATGAGCCTCTTCTTCAAAACCTGTTGAAAACCTCCCCGATATTGAAATGTCATTCCTAGAGGACACGACACATGAAGAACCTCATCTTGAGGAAAGAATCCCTCTTGAACAGATAGAGTACTTGGAAGGAACAGAGAAACAGCTATTTGTTGACCAGAATGAAGAAGACCTTGAGACCCCTCACAGATAGAAAGCAGGCAAAAACCATAAGAGAATTAGAAAGATGAAAAAAGAGAACAAGTTGTTAAAGAGAAAGGCTAAAAAAGTTGAAGCATTAAAGCAGAAGTTTGGAAAACTTAGAGATATTATTAAATAATTAAGAAAGCAGCTAGAACAAGCAGACAAGGCCCACAAAAGAAAGAAAGCCAAAAGACCCAGAGTGCAAGGAAGAAACCCTCTTCCTAAAAGAGCAGCCACTACAAACTCTATGGGAACACAGACAAACCCTGAAGAAATAACACTAGAGAATGCAGTAGCACAGAATGAGAAAGTAATTCCTTTAGAAACAGTTGATGCTGAGGTGCAGACAGATACCCTAGTCTCAGAGGAAATAACTCAATCCCTTGAGAAGGATGCCACCATTAGGAGATTGGAGGAAGAATTGATGCAGTCCCAACAAAGCTTGATCCAAAACAAAAGTGAATTGATGACTATGGCAGAACATCAAGCATCTCAATCTCAGGAACATAGTGCTATCGTTGATAGAATAGAAGCAGAGCTTGTACAAGCCCAGCAAGCATTAACTCAATCCATAGATGAGATGGGCGCTATGGAAGAATATCAATCATCTCAGTCTCGGGAACATGATGCTATTATTGGTAGGCTAAAGGCAGAACTGGTACAAGCACAGCAAGCACTAACTCAATCCAGAGATGAGATGATCACTATGGTTGAACGTCAAAAGGTTTTTAAGCAACTGAAGGTTATGTTAGCAACAGAAAGTGAAACATATGTTGAGCTCACCAGAGCCCAAGGGAAGGTGAAGAAAATACAAAGCCAATTTGAAAAAGCTTTGGAGAAAATCAAGGAGATGTGTGATGTTTACTCTGATGCAATCAACTGCAGATCCCCTACTACCAATTATACCCTATTCTTGTTGGAACATTACCTGTTGTTAAGGGTAAAATCCATCAAACCAGGTAAGCCAATTACATTTGCCACTGTCCCTGAGTTCATTTCATGTTTTAGAGAGAAGGAAGAGAAGGTACAGTACTTTCTATGTGAATTGTACTTCCATAACTTCATTTTGGAAGATGACAAGAAAAATAACCCTGGTCCCTTTATTGGAGACATTCAGTTCCAGGAATTCATGTCCTTCACTAAGAACCAAGTCAGATGGGGCAAAGCCCACAAGAATTTTATAAAGAGGGAAACTGGGTTAGATCTCTAGATCAAAGGAGAGCCCCTAAAGTCCTTTCCAGCCATTATGCGACATAGAACCTTTATGAAAAGAGAGGGGGTCAGAGACTCTCTAGCCCCCATCCATCGACAGGGTATCCGTTTAGGCATCATATATTTTAGAGAACTCAAAGAAGAAGCTCTTGTTGCTTATAAGGTGAGATGGGATGCATCCTGCAGTGAAGTCAAAGGTAGGGAACCCTTTGGGTTCAAGAATTTCTTTGCAGCTACCTACAGAGTGGAAAGGTATTCTAGATTGCTCCAAGAGGAAGGACCTACTTGGATTGGGTGCAGGTATAATCCCCCTATCATCTGGTTTCCTCCATAAAGTTACCAGAAGGATTATCAAACTAATAAGAAGAGGGAGGATGCTTCTTTTGTAGAGCTCAAAAGAAATAATGGGTTTAGGAGACCTGGTGAACCAACTTTTCCTCCTTATAGTATCACTTCTTTACATGTAAGATCTCAGCTTGCATAAGGACATGCAAGAAGGTAAGTTGGGGGGTATGTTGGGTTATGAAAAATGTACAAATATATCTTTTATTCTTACAATTCATGATACATTGTTGATTGATTTTTTTGTTAATTAGGGATAAATAGGATAGAAAATGATTGATATGTCTTCTAATGATATTATTGAAGTTATATTAAATAGATTCTAAAATATGATTGGAATTGTTTGATTCTGTTACAGGATTGGATAAATATTGTTAAAACCGAAATAGCAAAGGAGATCTTGAAGATACGTAAGCTACTTGAGGTTGAGGACTTTTGGCGCAACGCAGTTTTAAAGATGATTGATTTTCTATATTGTAATTTTATAATAGTGAAGCAATCTTGAGGATCGCTCAATCCTCACGATGGCTTGATTTACTCAGATTATTGTATATATAGAGGATAATAGATCCTGAAAAGACAATCGAAGAATTGCGTTCAAATATTCAGAACTCAGAATTACTCTGCGCAAGCAGTTTTTGTGAATGTTGTACCAGCTATGAAATCAATAAAGGCTTTGATCGTTTTCACCATTTCTATATACTGAGTTTCTAGTAGCAGTGCTTCTGAGGACCAAGGGCCCAGTCTAAAAGAGCTACTGTCTCAAGTTGTAATTGTATCAGTTTGCTTTCTGTTTTATGATTCAATTCTCTTTTGAAATAGTTAAGACAAATGCATGTGTGTTAATGATTTTATGATGTTTGTGTACAGAAGATAGACATTTATCTCGAGTGTTAATGATTGTTGTTCCAATTTCCATTATTGTAGTTTGTTTCTTGACAGTTCCTCACATTTTCATATGTGTTGTCCCTTTTACTTAGATTCGCATTTGTTGTTCATTTCAATTAAGTTACATTTGTCGTTCCTTTCAGTTAAAGTTACAATTGTTGTTCATTTTCGTTAAGTTATATTTGTTGTCCCTTTTGATTATACTACAATTGTTGTTTCTTTCCATAAGATAGAGTAATTCACTATTTCTTTTCCAGCAATTCGATTCATAGTTAATAGTTAATTCTGCAAGTCTTTACTTAGATTCAATCATTGCTTCTTAGTTAAATGAATTTAGAAGATTAGTTAGTTCCCTTTCATTCACAGCATGTTAGTAATTAGATTTCAATTATGTTAAGTAAGATCTTAGTCTTAGAATCATTCATGAACATTTGAGGAACTTGATTGTGGATAAACTCAGGTTTGCTTTAACTATGCGATTTTAGCCTCTATAAGCTATCTGCATAGATTTTGTCAATATTCTTGAGATAAAAGACGAATCATCGGGTTGATAAATTAATGTTAAACTAAGGTTGTTTTTAGACATCTTTAGAGCCCAACACCTGGGGAGCCATCTCTTCCCTTTCATCTAAGGGAGTTATCTCCACGAGCCCCATCTTGTCTCATAAGTATGCAAAAATTATCCTGGACAAAGGCTTTGTCAAAATATTTGTTGTCTGCTCATTTGTGGAGATATATTGGCGCTTCACTTCTCCTTCCTGGACTTTATCTCGAATAAAGTAGTATTTGATCTCAATGTGTTTCGACCGTTCATGAAACATTGGGTTTTCGGAGAGCCTTATACAACTCTGATTGTCACAGTATATTATGGTTGAATCTAGAACCTGATCAAATAATCCAGAAATCATCTTTCTCAGCCATACTACTTTTGTACATGCCTCACATGTTGCGATATATTATGTTTATGTTGTGTTGAGTGTGACAGACTTTTGTTTCCTACTGCCCCAAGATATCATAGTGGATCCCAAGTTGAAACACATCCCTGAAGTACCTATGTCTTATGTAGTCCCTGCCCAATCTGAATCTGTGAATCCATGAATTTGCATATCACTGGATGAGGTATATCTTAAACCATAGTTTAGTGTCTCACGAATATATCTTAGAACATGCTTTGCAGTTATCCAATGCTCATGTTTGGGTTCCACTTGAAACTCGCTTAGGGTGTTTACAGCAAAGCAAATATCTGGTCGAGTATTCACTGAATACATCAATGACCCAAGCAATTGTCGATATAGGGACAGGTCTACTGGATCAAAATATGAGTCTCTTACTTTCCTTATATCTGTGGTCATATGAGTGTCCATGGATTTGCAATCCATCATTCCAAACTTTTGAAGAATCTTCACTGCATACTTTCCTTGTCCAAGGAATACTTCACCATGCTTATGTCATACTTCTAGTCCCAAGTAATAATGCATGAGACCAAGATATTTCACATCGAACTCACAAGCTAGTTCATTCTTACACTGGGTGATGAGAGACTCTTCACCTGTCAAGAATAAATCTTTGACATATAGCAGTAGAATCACAGGTGCATTATTCAGGACTTTGTAGTAGATATTTGAATCTGCATGACTCTTGGAGAAATAGAGTCTTGTTAAGTAGTTGTTTATTCTGGCATACCAAGCTCTTGGAGCTTGCTTGAGTCCATACAGAGCTTTATTTATTCTGCAAACATGAGTGTCTCTGGAGTGTACTTCAAATCCTTGAGGTTGTTCAATGTATACTTCTTCTTCGATTGTTCCATTGAGAAAAGTTGTATTTACATCCATCTGATGTAGACTCCATCCCATGGAAGCAGAAAGAGACATAACGGATCTAATAGAAGTATATCTAGCAACAGGAGTGAATGTCGCGTCATAATCTTCTCCCTCCTTCTGGTAGAACCCTCTAGCTATGAACCTTGCTTTGTATTTGTCCATGCTTCTATCTGTTGCATGTTTGATCTTATATACCCATTTTGAAGCTACTACTGATTTTTCTTTGGATCTAGGCACAATTTCCCATACATCATTTTTCATGATGGACTGGTGTTCTTCTGTCATGGTTTCTTTCCATTGTTTCTTCTAAGTTGTCTCTTCAAATGACGTGGGTTCTTCATTTAGAAGCTTTGTCATACATGTTGCATAGTTGGAGAATCTTTTGGGCTTTTTGTTTTTTCTGAAGGTGCCACTTCGGGCTTTGAGTATTTTTGTTTCTTGTAGAGTAGCTTCAAGCCAAGCTGGGCGTTTCTTGTTTTTGGGTACAATGACTGATTCAATAGGTTCACATGGTTGCATCGAATGATCAAGTTGTTATGTTTCTTCATTCTCACTTTCTGGAAGACGTGTGTTTTCTTCTTTAGGCTCTTCATACTCTTCTTCTTCTATAGTTTCTTCTATGAATTTCTTGAAGGCCATATTTTCATTGAAGGTTATGTCTCTGTTGACTTCAACCTTATGTTGTTCCGGGATATAGATTATGTAGGCTTTGGATGATTCACTGTATCCCACAAATATGCCCTTCTTTCCTGAGGGTTCTAATTTCTTCCTTTTATCCTTGGGGATGTGAATGTAAACAGGGCATCCAAAGATTCTTAAGTGTTCCATATTAGGTTTCTTTCCTGAGAAGGCTTATTCTGGATTCATATCCTTCAATATGCGGTGGGGACTTCTGTTCTGAACATATATTGTTGTCATGGCTACTTCTCCCCACAAACACATAGATAAACCTTGATCGTTCATTAGTGCCTTCACAGTTTCTTCAATAGATTTGTTCTTCCTTTCTGCTACACCATTTTGTTGAGGATTATGAGGAACAATTAGCTCCCTCCTAACCCCTGTCGATTTGCAAAAGGCAACAAATTCCTTGGATATGTTTTCTCCTCCATTATCTGTTCTAATGGTCTTGATTTTCTTGTTTGTGAGGTTCTCTATCTCTGCTTTGAATTATTGAAACTTGTTGAAAACTTCATCCTTTGTCTTCAAGAGATATAACCAAGTCTTTCTTGAGTAATCATCTATGAATATTACATAGTAAAGAGAACCTCCTAGAGATTTGACTGGCATCGGACCACAAACATTTGAATGTATTAGATCTAGGATTTCCTTAGATCTATTATTGATTCTTGAGAATGATTTCTTAACATTCTTACCAAGAGCACATCCTTTGCAAATTCCTTCATGTGTAGATTGTAGTTCTAGTATTCCTTCAACCATCCTTTTGAGGAAGGGTAATGCTTGATAGTTGATATGAGCATACCTTCTATGCCAAATTTCATTGGGGTGGACTTCATCATGTACAAGAGCTTCATTATTTCGTTCTAATAGTCTCTATAGTCTTCCTTCATAGGTTCCAATAACTCTAGTGTTCTCTATGTTGTAGTCTCTAGACCAAGATAATATTTTTCCATCTACAAAGGCTATTTTGTTTCCTTTGTCTTCCAGGCAAGATATGGATACAAGATTATTTTCTAAACCAGGTACATATAAGACATTGTTCAAATGAACATTGTTACATGTTTTCAATTTGACGGAGGCTTGACCAACTCCTTCGACTAGATAGGTGTTCTTATCTCCAAGTTCTGCCTTGTAGGATGTCTTCTTTTCATTTAGATTAAAGAGTCTGGTCTAGTCTCCTGTCATATGCCTGGAAGCTCCACTGTCAATTATCCACATGTCATCTTCAAGAGTTCCTGTGAGAGCTGAATAGTGTAGATGATATGTCTTTGCATTCATAATTTAGGTTGACTGATGACTGGTCAAACTTTGATTTTGACCCAAAATATCAACCTTGACGTTTTTGCCTTCTGAGAGTGCCAAGAGGTGTGTTGGACTAAGGCACACTAGAATATCTTCTCCTTGAGTAAGGTATTTCATCATAAGGTGTTGGGCAAGATTTTTAGGGTTTTTGCAACTGTACCTACTAGTAACCCTAGCAGCAGTGCTTCAGTAATTGCACCTGCTAGAAACCCTAATGATAGTTCTTCAACGAGCTTGATAACCTTATGGCTTAGCTTCCTTCCAGTGGTTAGACTGAATGAAGGAGGTGTGGGCCCATAACCTATTAGAAAAGTGAGTGTGCTCGTTTAACCATAGACAATATAGCAATATTGTCACCCAATCATAGGCACAAATGCCACCCTTGAGCACCTTGACCTTGACAGAGAGAAGAATTTTGGTAGCAATTCAATAGCCAACCAAGGCTAATGCACCAAGCAAATATAACCAATATTGATCAGAAAGTCCAACCCAAAAAGACCAAAATTACAGGTTGCAGTAACTGCAGCTGCAGCTACTCCCCAAACTTGTGCACTATTGGATTTCTGCAGTTGTGACTTGTGTGTATCAAATGAGTTATGGCGCCTTATATTTATACTGCTCTTTGCAAGCTGTCTGGGCCGATTTCTCTTTCTAGGTGCTAAAGACTTAATATAAAATATTCTCTTTAGTCAACTTTACTTCTAGGGTTATGTCCAAGTCTTTTAGGGTTCTTCTTTCTTCCTGTAATATTCTAATCTCATCAAAGGTCACAAGTGGAGGTTAATACCTCCCGCAACTACCATAATATCGACACTTATTACATTATAATTCTCCATTCGTTCTAGTGTCCCCTTCCTATCCATGAACTTACTCGCCTGGTCAGACATCTGGGGAGTGTCCTTTCCAAACAACAAGCCTTTAAAAACTAAGACAAAATCATTAAAAGATTCATAAAAATGTTGGGAGGATATGTGCCTCCATAATGTTTGATACCAGAAGGTTACTAGGTCGAATTCACAATTTACCTTCTTACACATAGATAATCTTGGGAACTGACAGCAATGTGCTATCGCGAAACCAAATAAGATGACATAAAGAAATTTTTCTCCTTCTTGTATTCAGAAAATTGGGAAGAGATTTCAATGGAAATCAACTTGCCCCAATCGAAGATGGCATGTTCTTTGACCATAAAATATAGAATGTAAAGAAACATGTGGGAGATGGCGGATGTAGTTTCTTGCCCTGTTATCCTCGTGAAAAGCCAAGCAATTTTTCGGAAAGGATTTTTAAATGAGCTAACTTGCAATCTTGTGATGTCCTCGGGGAGGCAATCTTGTGATGTCCTCGGGGAGGGTCGTTGGATTCTCCAGGAATTCAGGTAAGAGGTCTAATCCATTGTCATGCTTCCTTAAGAATTCTCTGCAATCTTCGCCCTTGAAGGTAAGCATTGGCTCGGGAAGTCTCAACATCTTACGAAATACCTGAGGCGACAGAGAGAGAGGGGAATGGTCCTGCAACTGAATGGTCCGTTGGCTTGGAATATATCTCTCGGCGCACCAGGTGACCAACTCCTTACAGTCAAAGACTTAC
>SNQJ01S0073362.1:0-15066 GCA_010110895.2 Picea sitchensis | reverse complement strand
ATTGCCACCGAGTTAAGGAAGGAGGAGAGAGCACCAAGGCCTAGTTCTCCTACACCAAGGTGAGCCTCTCTCCCCTAGGGTTTTGACTTTAAGGCCTTGCCTTAGCAACACCTCAAAGCTTCCCCCTCTAGTCCTTAGCCGTTTGTATCCTTGTCTTCTTTAGCTCTTGCGTCCTTCACTATTTGACTCCATTAACCCTAGGCATTGATCTAAAGACCTCTTGGGTTGAGTGAACCTAATCAAAACTACTCTCAATACATTGAATCAAACCCTGACTTCACTAACCCTAGCTTACAAACTAACCCTACTGACTAAGTGTTGCCGTCATTTCTTGATATTAACACCTTTTTGCAGCTAAATGTTCTCCTTTATAAGCAATTGAATGGTGATTAAAGGCATTAATTGAATGAAGTATTGATTTATTGCATTGAATGCCACGTTATTCCAGCATTTATTGAAGAAGCGATATTATTTCATTGCTATTTTATAAACATTGACTTCATCAATATTTATTGTCAAATTGCTTATATGTTTATCAGATAGTCACTGATTTATATAAAGTACTAACCCATTGAGCAAGCTTGCATATATCAGTTTATCATTGCTTTGTCTCAGGCAGGTGTATCTCTTTGGGGGGGTTTACTTTATTGGCCTTTTGGCCAGACTATTTGCTCGGTGGTGACTTGTGAGGGGGGAATAACTGCTTTATCCTGTAATCCTTTGCCTTCTCAAAACCCCAGGTCACCGAGGACGTCTCCCCTGGGCCTTACCACCCTAAATAGAAAGAACCATCCCATTGTGGTGACATTGGGTGGGATTGGTTCCTGTTACGCCAGTTTGACCTTCAAACCTCGAGTCTTTTATCCTTGCTACAAACTGTGCGATAACAGTTCCATACCTTACCAGATTGACACAAATCAGGGATGAGCTCGCTGCAATAGGCGAAAAGACAGAGGATGTTGAGCTAATGTGTAGCACTAGATGGCTTTCCGAAGTCATGGGACGTATTTGTCTGTGGAGTTGTAGCTCAAGAGAAGCAACCTGAATGGCAGCGCTTATGGGATGATTTTGTTTAGGAGGAGATCAGACTTGGTCAGTCTAGCAGATCTTCATCTTCACCACATATTGTGGATGAAGAAGTCTTGGCTCTTGCAAGCAAAGGCAAGGGCAAGAAGAAGAAAGGAGGAAAGAAGAACATTAACTTTTCTAAAGTCAAATGTTTCCAGCGTCACAAGATGGGACATTTTGCCTCACAGTGTCCGGAGAAGAAGAAGAAGAACCAATCGCAGATGGCAGCTTCTGCAAGAGTGGATGAGTTTGCCAAAAGCTTCGAGGAGGATTTTTGCTTCATAACATGTATGTCTAGCACAACAGTCTCAGACATGTGGTTTGTTGACAGCGGAGCATCTTTTCATATGACAGGGCGCAAGGAGTTTTTCACTAGGCTACAAGAGGGAGGCGTGAATCTGGTTATAGAGCTCGAAGATGATAGGCGGTTGTTAACCCCTAGATTTTCACCTTGAAAGTCTTGAGGGTGCAGCACTTTGGTTGGCATACTTATATTTTCCCAGGGTTTTAGTACCTATGTTGAGTAGGAGGTTGGTTCACACACGAGGCAGGTACATGATCAGTACAAGGTTGTTTAGTTTAGAGTCACAATCTACTTGGTTTCCATGCATTTTTGAGAGAGAGATGTATATATACAGGTGTTGCTACTTTTAGGAGGCACGGTTTGAGTGGGTCTCCTGACAGTTTGGGGCAATTCAGAGCATGCAGTATGAGTCCTTGCAGCATTCTAGGCCCAATGACACTTTTCCGGGTGACATCCAGGAACTTGTTATTTTCAATAGGTTGTGATCCAGGCCCGAGATTCAGATTCCGAGAGCACAGTATTGATCCTTGAGGCATCCATAGGCCTTTGGACCTTTTCCAGATTATGTCACCCAAATCACTATTTTTAGCAGGTTGAGCATCAAGGCCTGCATGACAATTCTGATTGCATATTTGGATCCCTTGCGAAAAGACGAGATTAATGAGTATGAAGTCAAGGGTATTCAGACAACTTTCTATTTTTGGCAGCATTTATGTGGCAGTGTCATCCTAGTTATCCAAGGTGATGTGGAGAGTTTTTCTAAAAATAGGACCAGGAATCTATTTTTAGAGGGCTCTATTTTTAGAGGTTCTATTTTTAGAGAACCCTACTTTTAGAGGTTCTATTTTTAGCGAACCCTATTTTTAGAGGTTCTATTTTTAGCGGGTCCTAATTTTAGAGGTTTTATTTTTAGTTGTCTCTATATTTAGCAGGTCCAGTCATCATCCATGTAGCCAAGTGGCATCCTCAGAGGTTGACATGTGGCATCCACCTAAGCTAGGATGCATATTCCTAAAAATTCGAGCATATGATAATTAATTAATGATGGAGAAGAGGTCGCATGAGTTTAGTCGTAATAGCCAACACGATCCAGTTAACTGAACCTCACTCGTGTTGGCAATTAAATATAGCCTTCACCTACCCCTTTCTCACTCACACATGTGGACGCATGCTTCAGTTAACTGTCAACATGTCTCACTCTCTCAAACTTGCATCTATTCTTAGCCCTCTCATGCACCTATGCGCCCATTCTAAACCCATACTCTGCTTTTTCCTTTTTCACATGCTTTCCACATGCGCCTAGTACCTATTCTTGGGATGTGCACCCTCACTAGCTATATATTGGAGGCTTGCCATTGGTTATTTCGTCAGYTCTTTGCACGAGCAACATTCTCTCTCTCTCTCTCTCTCTCTCTCTCTCTCTCGTCTAGTGGCATGTCATCGAGCAAAGTAGTCATTGTATTGGTTGTGAGCTTTCCAACTGTGGCGCAACCAACCCTATTTTAAAGCTGGATCAATAAAGAAGCTTGTGTTTATTGTTCGAACCTCTCTTCTTGACGGTATTGTGGTGAATTTGCAAATCTGATATGTCATTTCTGAACTATTTACTGTGATGGTATCAATCATTTGAGTAGTTTTCTTTTCTTTTTCCATTCTATTATCATTGTGCTAACTCTGCATGTTCCCTCCAAGTGTGTTAGATCAACTTTTTCCACCGTTTTGGACTACTTTACACGTTGTCCAAGGCAAAACAGCTTGCTGATTTTTGAGTTTTCAGACTTTAAATCAGCCACAAGGGTGCTTCATTGTGCCCAAGGACTCCCCCCAAAGGCAAGCAAGGCCTAGCCCAAACGGAGAGGGGTTTAGCCCGTGACATCTGGGGCTATTTCTCCTATAATTAGCCAAGTTTTTTACTGCTTTCATAACAGGTTTATCAGATCAGATAGGAGGGTAGAAATTTGTGCTAACAAATTGGCACATTTGTCGAGGAACGCAAGCCTTGGTGACAACGACATTGGTGAGTTTTTACTTTAATTAATTTATTTCTTCTAACTCACCTGGCGACTCCACAGGATACAGGGACGACTCCACAAGGGACTTACACAAGAAGATCTTTTGGTTTCGATTCCCTCACAAGGTCAAGTTCTGAGCTTCAACAAACTTTAATATTTTTTCCTGGAACATGACTTTCTTTTGCCAAGAACTCTTCTCAAATTTGGTAAGCATATCGAGTTCTTAGGTAAGTTCTTTTTCGACGAGCACTATGGTGAGTGCATCTTCGACATCTTCATCTTTATTTTTATTTTCATCTCAAGCTAGTAGGATAGCTATGCCTTTTTCTATCTAAGACGAACAATATGGATGCAACTGTGAGGTCAATAGTAAGGTGGATATTCTCTTCTTTTGACCCACTATGTTTTGCTGCATTCCCAGATTATCCTCATGACTTGCATGCACGTAAGTGGCTTAAACGCATACCTTTGTTTTCAGGAAGGTTCGAAGAATCAGTTAACGATCACTTGGATAAATTTTTACAAGTGGTGTGGGATTTTAATGTGGAACATGAGGATGTGGGGATGAGGATGTTTGTGTCAACCCTCGAGGGGGAGGCACGAGCATGGTACAAATCCCTTCCTGATGCTTCCATTGATGGATGGGATTCCTTCCAGGAGAAATTCACCGACAAATGGGCAAATAAACAGGACATTTTCTTGTTTTGCACATTTTTTTCAATTATTAAAAAGCATGAAAGTGAAACTATTTTCCAATTTAACGCTCATTTTTCCAACTTTTACAATCAAATTCCTTATAGAGTAAGGCCTAATGAAGATGTTGCTTTGATTTATTATCTTGAGGCATTTGATGGTATTTTTGGTGCTTTTCTCAGGAATAGAGACCCTCAAAATTTGGAGGAAGCGCAAGCTGCCACTATCAAGTTAGAAAGAAATCATCTTGCAGCTTGTGAACTCCCTCCGATCCATGTCTCAGACCAACCAGTGCAGGAGGGTGATAGCTTGCTTCTAAATGATCCAAAGCCAAGAGCTACACCAATTGAGTCACAAGCCGAGTTCCAAGAAGATGAAGGTGAACATGTGATTACTCTAGAGTGTTCATGGGTTCCTCCCATTAGCGAAGATGAAAGACTTCAAGAGGATGAAAAGTTTCAAGAGGAGGAACCACATGTTAACCAAGTAGAGATCAGTCAACAAGGGATTTCATCCGTGCCCATCTTAGTAGAGGCTTCATCCTTGCCTATCACAACAGTGGTTCGAGAACATCTTGATCAAATACCATTACAGCAGGAGGAGCCACTTTTGGTTCAACCAGAGGATGATATCCCTCACACTTTGCTTACAGTTCCACATCCCGAAGTTCTTGTTCAAGAACCTGAGATTGATCAGAGCCTGGATATTAGAGTTCACCATGACTCAGTTGAGCTTACAATGATGGAGGTATTTCAATAGGTAGATGCCAAGAGTTTTGGCTCTCATGCATTCATGCTTGTTACTGTTGAAATACCATGCTAAGTCCCAACCAGCCTTTCGTCAACTGGCACCCTTCAGTTATGGATTCACCAAGTACTTCAAGGCGACTTTGGGTCATATGAGATTTCGTGCTTGGTCCCTTTGGAAGGTTGACCGTGCTAACCTTTTTCGTTGGACTGATCATCTGGTTGCATGGTTACATTGGTCCTTTGAGTATGATGATTTAATTATGGCAGCTTTGAGGTAAAATTTTTGGGTTTAGGGTAGTTATCTTTCCTTTCAGCATTGTCTTTCCATGTCTTTCTTTCTTGCTAATTTTTTTACAGTTTTGGGACAAAAGGATACTTTCCTTTATTTCAATTTTCTAGTTCAGTATTTAAGTCTCAGTCTTTTCATAGGTGTCATTGATTTTTTCCCTAGTCATGTCACCATGTGGTGGAGTATTGTGCGTCTTTCTTTTCCTTGAATAAATGGCTATTCATGATTGTTATTCCTAGGTCAAAACTTCAATGTCTATCTTACGCATGCCGAGCTTTTGTGTCTATTATTAGAGTGAGCCTGGATGGGGGTTTCATTTTTCATTGTCCTCGAAGTATTGAGCTTTTAGGATGGGCAGTTTGAGGAGACATAGGAGTGTCTTGAGTCATCTTGTGTCTTGTCTCCTCATCTCTTATCATTATGTCTTCCTCTTTGAGTTAGTTGTCCCCCCATCCAGCATAGGGATATGGTACTTGGTTCTTTCAGCTTGATCTTCTTGAGTTATCACTTCACGCTGAGGGAAGAGAGACATCCTTGCTCTTCTTGTCAGTAGGTCATCTTGTATCGACTTCGACATATTATCTACAAATGACCCAGAAGTAGATCACCTTAGTAGTCGTTAGCCTCATTGGTGGTTATTTCGCATCCGACAAGGTTGAGCATTGTTGGGCCTTGATTGGATGATCCTTGTCACTATTCGACTTCAGAACATATTTCACAGTGTCAGGTTGTGCTCATACCTTAGGACCCATTGACATTATTGGTGGTGTTCCTTCACACTTCACAGGTGTTTACATTATTGACATCTGATGAAGTGACTTGCTCCCTTGTGTCAACATCGGTGCATTTACTGCAGGGAGGAGTGTACATTATTGGGAGGTAGCAGGTAGCAGATTTGGATGAGACCCCTTGGTCTTCAGTTTTCAGTGGGAGGATTATATACTTTGACTCCATGGCCCATTGGGTAGGCTTTAGTACTTCAGGTCAGATTACAGGTTGTCTTCATCAGCTTACAGGACCTTTGTATTTTTCCACACAGTTACAGGGGTATTTTTGGTACACATTCCTCAGTTCACAGAGCATCATTATTACATCTTACAGAGTTCTCACAGAGCATCAGTTTGATTATATGGACACAGGGATTCTTATGGTTCTCGACATCCCACAGGGGGATCCCGTCCCCTTGAGTCACCATTATTAACCCCTATATTTTCACCTTGAAAGTCTTGAGGGTTAAGAGTCAACATGCAGCACTTTGGCTGGCATACTGATATTTTCCCAGGGTTGTAGCACTTATGTTGAGCGGGAGGTTGGTTCACACACGAAACAGGTACATGATCAGTACAGGGTTGTTTAGTTCAGAGTGACAGTCTACTTGGTTTCCATACATTTTTGAGAGAGAGATGTATACATGCAGGTGTTGCTACTTTTTAGGAGGCACGGTTTGAGTGGGTCTCCTAATAGTTTGGGTAGTTCAGAGCAGACAGTATGAGTCCTTGCAAGATTCTAGGCCTGATGACACTTTTCTAGGCGACATGTAGGAACTTGCTCTTTTCGGCAGGTTGTGATCCAAGCCCCAAATTCGGATTCCAAGAGCACAATATTGATTAGGGCCCACATGACAGTTCAGATTGCATATTTGGATCCCTTGCGGAAAGACAAGATTAATGAGTAAGAAGTCAAGGGTATTCAAAAAACTTTCTATTTTTGGCAACATTTATGTGGCGATGTCCTCCCAATCATCCAGGTTGATGTTGACAGTTTTTCTAAAAATAAGACTAGGAATCTATTTTTAGAGGGCCCTATTTTTAGAGGTTCTATTTTTAGAGAACCCTATTTTTAGAGGATCTATTTTTAGCGGGTCCTATTTTTAGAGGTTCTGTTTTAAGTTGCCTCTATATTTAGCAGGTCCAATCATCATCCATGCAGTGCCAAGTGGCATCCTCAAAGGTCGACATGTGGCAATGATGTGGCATCCACCTAAGCTAGGACGCATATTCCTAAAAATTCGAGCATATGATAATTAATTAATGATGGAGAAGAGGCCGCATGAGTTTAGCCGTAATAGCCAACACCATGATCCAGTTAATTGAACCTCACTCATGTGTTGGCAGTTAAATATAGCCTTCACCTACCCCCTTAGACTTGGGCACCTTTCTCACTCTCACACATGTTGACGCATGCTTCAGTGAACTGTCAGCATGTGTCACTCTCTCAAACTTGCATCTATTCTTAGCCCTCTCTTGCACCTATGCGCCCATTCTAAACTCATACTCTGCTTTTTCCTTTTTCACATGCTTTCCACATGCGCCTAGTACCTATTCTTAGCCTCTCATGCGTACTTTTTCTCCTCTTGGGATGTGCGCCCTCACTAGCTATATATTGGAGGCTTGCCATTGGTTATTTCGTCGGTTCTTAGCACGAGCAACATACTCTCTCTCTCTCTCTCTCTCTCTCTCTCTCTCTTCTAGTGCCATGTCATTGAGCAAAGTAGTCATTGTATCGGTTGTGAGCTTGTCAATTGTGGCGCAACCAACCCTCTTGTAAAGCTGGATCAATAAAGAAGCTTGTGTTTATTGTTCGAACCTCTCTTCTTGACGGTATTGTGGTGAATTTGCAAATCTGATATGTCATTTCTGAACTATTTACTGTGATGGTATCAATCCTTTGAGTAGTTTTATTTTCCTTTTTCAATATATTATCATTGTGCTAACTCTGCAGGTTCCCTCCAAGTGTGTTAGATCAACTTTTTCCACCGTTTTGGACTGCTTTACATGCTGTCCAAGGCAAAACAGCTTGCTGATTTTTGTTTTCAGACCTTAAATCAGCCACAAGAGCACTTCATTGTGCCCAGGAACTCCCCCCTGAAGCTAGCAAAGCCTAGCCCGAACGGAGAGGGGTTTAGCCCGTGACATCTGGGGCTATTTCTCCTATAATTAGCCAAGTTTTTTACTGCTGTCATAACAAGTTTAGCAGATCAGATTGGAAAATAGAAATTTGTGCTAACAACGCTACAAGGCGCAAGGAGTTGGCATAGTTTTGTTTCAGAGGGAGTCGGGTGAACCACTCCAATTTGTTGACGTACTATGAATGACAAAATCGATAGATTAATAAGGAGAAAAAAATTGACATGTTGATAGAACAAGGGCAAAAATTACTAGAACTCTCTGAAAATCGTTGGAAAGAACAACTACGAAAATGGGATAATGATAAAAATGAAACAACAAGAAAACTTGATGAACAGAGTGAAAAATTGAGCAATTGACTGAATGATTTGCAGAACCCTTGGCTTATCGAAGACCGCCACAAAGTCCGGAATCACAAAATACAAAGGATCAAGGACACCAAGAAACACTAGAGGTAAATTTTTCAAGAAATATGCATAACTCCAAATTTCAAGATAGAGATTATCAAAAGTTTAAAAAGGATCTACCGAAATATGACGGCAAGTACCATAGAGGAGTTGTCGTCTAGATCAACAAAATGAACGATATTTTTGAATCAAACCCCCCACTAGGTCAACAAGAAAAAATAATGACAGCCTCCAATAGTTTAGAAGGGGAAGCTTGTGACTGGTATCTATGATGGTCCAGGAAATGTGATGCTCGTTCATTCCATTGGCAAAGCTTCACAACTGGCCTACTAAAAAGGTTCCATGTCGAAGAGGCCGATGACCTATATAACAATTTCGTACATCTTAAACAGAAAGGAAACAAAAAGTACTTACACAGATCAAGAAGTCAAAGGATAGAAAACAATGCGTTCAAAAGTTGGAACAAGAGAATCAAGACCTCAAGAAGAACCTGTCAGAAAAAAATGAAGAAAATTCTCGTTTGAAGAACCTTAATCAAGGGCTACTATAACAAATCAGAAAATTGAATGAAAAGAAACATGAAAATCCAGACATTAAAGATATCGACAGATTAGATAATGAAGAAAATTCGCATCTAAAAAATCATAATCAAAACCTACTAATGCAAATTAAGAATCTTAAGAAGGATAAGAGGTTGTTGGAAAACAAGTTAGAACAAATCCAGAAGGAAGCATCAAAGTCCTCGAGAGTAGAAATCCAAGTTATGGAAAATAGAACAATTACAGATCCAATCCACGTCACAGCTCAAGAAGTTGCAAAGTCAATTGAAGAAAAGACATTCAAATGTTGGAGTACAAACCATGGAAGTTTCGAGTGTAGATCCATCGATCAACAAAACAACATCTGTTAATGAAGAAGATACGATACCCGCAGTAAATCGAGGAAACACCGAGATGTGAGAGTATCAATATCACTTAAGTCTGGAACAACTAACTTATCGTTCGAAAAACATTGCTACAGACGCAATTAAGTCTCATGATAACAGTTCATTGTGGAACTGCAACGTTCCGCAAAGAATTGAAATAGGACGGTCGGATCCTTTTACGGTTCGAAAATTTTCCTCAGCACTCAAAGGTTCATATCGTCTTGTATCATCAACTACGATAGAACAAAGAATGATGCGATGACATTACAAGCCAACGAAAAATACGTCCAGTCCTTCCATCACTATGCTTTGAGGACAAAGCATTTCAAAAGAGGAAGGAAATGTTATGAACACAAATATAAAAATATATAAGGGAATAATCAATAAATCAATAATTAATAATTACTAATGAAGAGACACCTCATAATGAAGGGTCACATCTCTTCATGAAAGGGCACCCCTCATAATGAAGGGTCACATCTCTTCATGAAAGGGCACCCCTGCAAGGGTATATATACGGCCCTCATTCTCATTGTAATCATTCATGATATCTGATATATCTTATATTCATACATTATTTAATATAATATATATCCTTATGGATTTCTTTATTCTATCCTACTTAAATTGGATATTATTATAGTTGTCAAACAAGTTTGTTTGCCACAAGGCTCTTTGAAGCCGTTCATCCAAGTCTCACCACCACAAAAATAATTTAATATTTAATTCATTTTAGATAGTCATAATACAAAATTAACTACACCTACAAGCATAAAAGCATGGGGTATTTCATTTTCTGTCATTTTGAAACGTCTAAAGAAGTAACATATTTTCCTGAACCTTCAAAAGGTAGGCAGTTTATAAATGCATTACCATCCTTAATAAAGTTGACCTATTATTATTCAAGGCCTTTATATGAAGGAAAGATGACATAAAAAATTATATCATGTAGAAGAAAGAAGCCAACTATCATTTCCATTAATATTGTTTTCTCAATAAAACATAATGTTTCTTTTATGGAGCAATAAGTCTTGAGGTCGAGCACAATTAAAAGCAAGAAATATATTGGCCACACTGAAATATTAATCAATGAAAGAAAATAAGTTTATGCCTTACCTAGACTCATTTGCACACAGCGGGATATAGGTCCAACCAACAGGCTCCACTAGTTCCACCAACTTAATTTCCTGCATATGACAAACGAATGAAGAATATCTTCACAATTATAGAAAGAAAAATGAAAGAGATCATTAATGCCAATAGATGTAACTAAGGGTCACTAGGGCTCTTGAGAATAATGATTGAGAACAATGCAAGGAAGCGAATAAGGTGACTCTAATCTAGGCGAAGCACTAAAATGCTACAATAGTCAAAAAGATAGTGGAGAATAGCCAGGCTCATAAAGGAATAGAACAGCCAGTCAGAAGAAATACTATTAGTTTGGATACTCTCAATTTTTAGCTACAAAAGGAAAAACAATATTCACACAATTGAACCAGCAGGACATGCGCCCTTTAATGCACATTGATTTTTTTAAAAGCATAAATAATGCTTTATTTGCAATTGAAAGGATGAAACTTCAGATATTGGCTTCAATCACAACTAACAATAATCCGAGGACTATTGTGATTACGTTAAATAAATTATTTGTCATGTCCTTTGGCCTAACAAATGCACTTTGTATTTTTATGAAGATTATGAACAACATATTTTGACCCTACCCAGGAAAAATAACTGTTTTTCCTGGATGACATTATAATTATCAGCAAAAATGGAGAACAGGAAACTCATCTTGACCGTATACCAAAACCACTCAAACAAGCCAAGCTATATACAAAACATTCAAGATGTGATTTCTTTCAAAAGTACAACATTTAGGATATATGATCTCAAAAACGTTATATCAATTCCTCTCAGAAAAGTTATGGTAGTCAAAGAAAGGAGAGCCCTGACAAGTATTCAAGAAATATGAAGCTTCTAATGAGGCATCAACTTTGTAATAGAGTCAAACTACTAAGCTATTAAGCAGCTACATCAGAACCTAAAGATGAGAAGTAATCTCCTATTCAAAAGGAAAGCACTTTTCAAAATCACTATCAAAAACAAATATAGTTACCTATGAAGAGAGACTTTTATTTGGCTAATTTGAATTCGATCTCTTTGTTTATGTACCTCATCTTTCTGAGGACAGGAGAAAAGAGAATCTAATCACTGATTAAAAGTGAAGTTCAAAACACATGTCATCAACCCTTTCTAGTCTCTGTTAGCCTGAACTTATTCCCAATGAATCTCGAAGAATATTTTAGAAAAATGGGTAGAGGACTAAAGAGTAGTTGATTAAGCATGATGACATGGGATACTCTCAAGCATGGACCTATGGGAAAAATATATAATTTGACCTATCCTCGATAAAAAAGAACAGGCCACTTGCCAGAGATATCCTAAAACTGCAAAGAGTGGATTTATAAGAGTGCAATTCATTAAACATAAACAAAAGATGATGCAGTAGCATTCCCAGACCAATGAGAAGACCCCTTAGAAGAATGGTCAAGCGGGCTCGGATAACAAGATGATGATAGAGAGACAAAGAAGATGGTGAAGACCTTGGCAATTTGAAGGCTGAGTTGATGACATGGTGGCAATGGACAATGTGGCAGTGATGAGGTGGAAGAACGGATGGTGATGTGGTAGCAGATGATAGGGTCACATGGATGATGTGGTGAAGATTGGTGACATGGCAATGGTAGAAGTGAAAAGAAGGATGTGTGGCAAGTATGGATGGCAAACCGATGTGTAAGGAAGATACCATTTGATAAAGGAGAAAGGCAGAGGTTAGTGTTGGGTCGGAGGTAGGAAGAGTACTTTATACCCCCGCACTCTGCCTTCCTTGTTGTGTAGTAGGATGGAGCAACGTGAGGGCAGAAGGGTGGAGAAAGGTGAGGGAAAAATGGTAAAGTGTAGAGTGAGTGAGATGGCAAAAGAAACCTCCGTGTTATGCCTTTCATGCTATGTAGTAGGGTAGAGGAAAGTGGGGGCAAAAAGACAAAGCATAGAGCAAGTCACAAGGCAAAGGGAGACCCTTTCCCTATGCATTTAGATGTAGAACCAAGATCACTTTGAGGTGGAACCTTAGGGCCAGGGATGGAGCCTTGAGTCCTCAAGGGAATGTGGGACTTCTCAATCCCACCACCTGAAGACTATGTACCTAAAGATGAAGATCCCGAGGTCGTCTGAGAACCAAGACACTGAGAAACAGTACCCTGTGAACTGGTAACCTGAGGACCAGTAATCTATGACCCTGTTACCTATGGACCTGTAGTCCCTGAAGCAGGTGGTCCTGAACTCTATGTCAACGTACTTTGTTAAGGACTCACCTGAATATGAAGAGCATGTTGCTCCCCCTACTCAACATCCAACGACCTCCTAAAGGCTCTATCCTCCTCAAATCTCACATCTCGACGCACAACTATCTTCCTCAAAGAGGGGATGTATATGCGGTAAGCCTTTGAAGTCTTTCTATACCAAACAAAGATGCCCTTCTCTGTCATGGGTTCTAGCGTTGTCCTCTTCTCAGAAGGGACATGTGAATATGTAAGGCACCCAAAAATACTGAAGTGCCCAACATCATGCTTCTTCCCAGACAAAGCCTCCTCAGGAGTCTTATCCCCCAAGACTTTGTGTGGACTCATGTTCTGTGGATAAACTTCAGTGTTGCAAGCCTCAGCCCAAAGAAAGAGTGGTAGCCCCTGATCATGTAACATGGCTCTCACAACTCCAACAATGGCCATGTTCTTCCTCTTAGCAACCCCATTCTGCTATGGGTTGTACGGAACAATCGATTCTCTCTTAATGCCTTCTCTAGCACAAAATTCATTGAACTCATTGGAGGTATACACGCCCCCATTGTTTGATCTCAACACTTTGATTTTTTTCCCTGTTTGGTTCTCCACAAGAGCTTTGAACTCTTGGAACCACTTGAAGATCTGTCCTTTGGTCTTCATGAAGAAAATCCAAGACTTCCTAGAGAAGTCATCAATAAAAATGACATAATACTCAAAACCACTCAAAGATGCAGAAGACATAGGACCATATACATCATAATGAATCAGATCAAGAATACTTGCTACTCTGTTGTCATTGCTTGGAAAAGCAGTCTTGGTGTACTTCCCAAGAGTACACCTCCTAGTGCTTTGTACTAAACTCTGGCACTCCAGTCACAATCCCTCTCAATATCCTCAGAGCCCCATGGTGCAAATGGGCCATCCTCCTATGCCATAAATCACAAAAGTCATTGTTGTTGGTACTATGCATCAATGCTCTAGCAGGTTGAAACATGAGCTTGTACAGTTTCTCATGTCGGATTCCAATCACTTTGGCCAAAGTGACACTTGATCCCTTAGGATACAAGAACACATGCCCATCACGGAACAATACCTCATATCCCTTATCCTCAATAGTGGAAACTGACACCAAGTTCTTCTTCAAGCCCGAAACATATAGGACCTCTCTCAACAACATGGGAGTTAGAGACTCCCTCTAAAATGATATTGTCCCACTACCAACTACCTTGACCACTGAGTCATCTCCAAGCACCACCTCAAGATTCCCAATCTCTGTAAGATCAGTGAAGTACTCACGAACACCTGTCATATGGCAGGAGGCACCGCTATCAATGTACCAAATACTGGTAGATGATGCTCTAGAGGAAAGACACACCAACAATGAATATTCCTTCTCGAACCTGTGGGTAAACTCCTCCACATATGTTGAAGTTGCAACGTGCTTCTTCTTATTATTAGGACACTATACAACATAGTTTTCATGTTGAAATACTGTAACTGCAAAGAGAAATCTATTTATTATTGAGTTATTATTCATTAGATCAATCCACAAATAGATCAATCCCCTTTTGTGGATTGATCATGTCGGGCATTGTAATTGACCAAATCCCCTTTTATGGATTGGTCAAACCCTAAATATATTATGCAAATTGAGAAGTCGGCCCCCAGTCTAATTAAAGTGGTTTTAACCACTAAGAAAACAAGTCGGCCCTGCCCAGTGAAGAGAAACCTTTTCAGCACCTTCCAGTTTGTATAAATAAAGGAAGTCAGCGCCTCATTATCTCACTCACTCATTCGCTCATCCAGTGCGCAAGTTTGGTAGCTGCACTTGGGAGAAGAAGGAAGAGAGAGGCGCATTGCTCAGTGTTGGTTAATCTCTAGTGTTTTGGTTGATTGTCTTGGCATTGTATTGGCTATATATATTAAGGAAGTTTTTGTTGGGTTTTCTTCCCCATGAGGGTTTCCCAGGAAAAATACTGTGTATCTTGTGATTGTGTTTCTCTCAGTGATCCTACCTATGCTATGGTTATCTAGTAAATTGAAAAGAAACCTAATAATAGCTTAAACCTTAACATGGTATCAGAGCTAAATTGAAGAGAGCATCTTTCACTAGATAAAGAAAAACGTCATTGTTGTCGTACAAGAAAATTAGGGCTTTTTGTTGAAGAGGAATATCAGCCAAAAACCATCTAGAAAAGTGCGCCCTAGCCTAGGGAACTCTTTGGCACCTTGAACGCACCTTTTCAATGGTCAAATACTCCAGAAAGTCAAACCCTAGTTTTGACTAGTACCAGAAAACCAGAAGTACCAAAAAACCAGAACCAGTACCAGAAGTATTAGTCCAGAATTCTGCTGGTCCAGTTTGAAGGGGG
>SNQJ01S0073361.1:0-37691 GCA_010110895.2 Picea sitchensis | reverse complement strand
CAAATCAGGAAGGAGTTACAACAGCTCCAAAAGCAGACCGTGGCAGGTAAGACTCTGGCTGAGGCCAAAGAGGTGATATGGACTGATATTTCCAAGTCCATAAATGAAATATGGCCAATGTTTCAAATAATGTTTGAGCAGAATGATTTGCTCGAAAGGAGCAAACAAGTTGTGGAGAATATCAGGACAGAGCTGGGAGACATGCCAGCTCAAGCTAATGAAATCATAAGGTTCCTAAATTCAAAGACCAGGGAGGAACTAGAAGAATTGAAGATCGAGGATAGGACAGAAACTATATTGGAGGTGAAAAGAGTTCTGACCAAAAGAGGCCTCATGCTCCATCTTGAAGAGAAAATCCAAGTCATGGATCAAGGAGTGCAGAGATTTTTTCACAAGATAGATACTCTGCAAAGAAAGGACCTGCCTGGCATGAAGGTCATCAATGATAAATTGATGACGCTTCCCGATTATAAGAAGAAGTTGGTTGAAGCATCTGTTTCCAAGTTTGCAGGGGTACAAGGGAGTATCACGGGAAAAGCATTCGTAGAAGCCCTGCAGCTGGATATTGATATACAACATGAAATTAAGCACATATTCGTCATCAAGCCTACATTTGCTAAGTACACAGATATGGACGAAGTGTACAAGCGACTGCTTAAAATCACAGTGCCAGGTCATATCAGATGGGAGGAGCTGTGCGATCTGCTAGATTAGCAGATGAGCTGTCACGATCCATTCATCGGTCGAGTCAGAAGAGGTTGCGAAGGCGCCTCGCCAACGGCCTACCCGAAAGTTCAGCAAACAGTTACATCGAGTCATCAAAACAGTTTTGATTAGTTAAGTTAGTTATGCTAAAAATAGGATGAGCACGTCCTGATCAGTTATGACAGGAACGTTTGTATTTAGACTTATAAATACTTCATTTTTCAAGGTATTAGGGGTGGTTGTTGATTTGCGCATCCTGTTGCCGTCAAGCTATACCATTTTTGAAGAGACTCACCATTAATAAAGAAGAGGCATTTCACAGGATTCTTGCGTATGTTCACTGGTGATGTGATTCTTTGAGTTAATGTTTTCTTGCTCCATATTTCATTTTGTGTTCTGAATCTAATCTTTACGAATAGCGTTATGTTGCAAGATTTATCTCTGATATCCTGTTTCCGATTCTAGAGATTTAAGTGTTTATCTTCTAAATATCTTCAATTAAGAGATTCTTAAGTGCTTGTTAGTTGAAGTTATTTTCCTCATCTGTTCTTCTATTCATCATTTAAAATACTAAAAGATCCAGTGAATGTATTACCTCGCCTTGCGGAATACTTCTTTGATGTTTCTGGTTATTTCTCCGAATTGATTGAGCACTGACCCCATAGCCCAATGGATGTGTAATTTGTCTCAACCAACTTTAAAAACCCTTCACTACAAAATCAACGATTCCTTTAACTAGCCTAATATTTGAAAACAAACAAAGCTAAATCATATAGAGAGATCCCTCTCTGAAGCTGGAAGGGCTAGATCCCAGCGTTAAAAGTGGTTGTTTAAGGTTACCTTTGTAGATTTCCTCTTTTTCAACCTCTAGGAAATTTACCGAGTGTTAACAGCAGCAACCAAGAACACAAGAAGAAACGCCATGCACAAGAACACAAGAAGAAACACCATGCACAAGAACACAAGATATATAATGGGAAACCCTTCTCAAATAAGAGAGAAAACCCAACCAAATACTTTGCTATATTCTTCAAGAGAAATAACTTTCACCACCAAGAATGACTTATCATAGAAGAGGGTGCTTAAGCCCTAGAACACTAGCACCCAAGAGAGGTGTGTACCTTTTCCAAAGAGAAGTACTTGCTGAAATTTCCAAAACACCTAAGTCTGTGTGTGTCTACAAAGAAAGATTTCATCTTACTTATATTAGAATTGTCCTGTCAACTAAAGTGTCCATTGGCACAATAGGTCCGACCTCACTTAGACATATTAATTTTTTTATTATTATAATAATTAATATTAATATTAATTATCTTTTACAGTTTATCTTTAGACACAATAAGATAGGTCTGACTTGTACCCTTTACATAATAACTAGGGTTACAGGTAGGTCTGACTCTTGAACAACATATAGCAAAGGATCTCATACACCCACTAGTGCTCATCCACTAGGGGCACATCCATAGGGATGCGATGGACCTGATTCACTACATTACATAGATGAATCAGGTCTTCACACATGCACCTGTGCTCGTCCACAGGCACGTCTGCTCTACATATCTACTTTCCCACTGCCACCAACATAAGGATCATCTGGAGTCTTCTCATCAACTGTGCTACTACTCAGAGGAGGCCATCACATCATCTTCATTTCTATTCTCATGATGATGTGCCCAATGCTTTTTGGATTTCCCACATTCACCTTGTTCTCAACCACATGCACGTCCTAACTCAGCAGATCGCTTTTACATTGGATAATCATCTTGATTTGTTCTCTCTCATGTCATGGAGGAGGCCATTTTTACATTCCTGAATCTATCTCAGCCAGGAACCATGAACCGTTCATAGGGGATTTCTCTCAGGTTTGTAAGCTGAGAGAAAGACTTCACAAGCTGTTATGTTCCACATCTCACAGGTTTGTAATCTGGAGGATGTCTCCCATAACTACTTTCATCAACACTCCCTCTCAGCTAGGGAGGCATTCTTCATCAAACCAAGTCTCATACTGATGTACTCTAATTTTTTTTTTTGGCCAATGGTCATCCATACTCCCTCTTAACTTGGAAGGAGTTATTCACCAAGTAAATGTTTGGTGAAGAAATTTGCAGTCTTCTTAGGTGGAGAAGGGTACTGCAAATAAACAATTTTCTTTTGCATCATATCTATGACATAAGAAAATTTTGTCTCTTTGTGTGACAAACCATTAGGAATCTCTAGATTCTTTAAGGATCTTTGTAAATGGATCTTTGTCATCAACATAAGATCTATCTCATGGTCAAGTAGATCTGACGGAAGTATGTGAAGCTACATTTCTTCACACACTTACTGTTATATATATATATATATATATATATATATATACTCTGTCTATGGTGCATTTAAGGTTACAGAGTTATATTTCCTACTGCATTAGGAAATCATGGAAGATTTCAAGGTAGAACATCAATAAGAAGTGCTCTTCTGGTCCACTGTACTTTCTTCTCGACATGAATCGAGTCCGGTGTTAACCAGATACATGAGTGATCCAATCAACTGTGGATTGGTCTCGTCTTGAATCAACATCAATGTTATTCTTTAAATACATCATGGTGGATTTGCATTATGTCATACTTCTTGTCCCAAGAAGTAGTGTATCATACTCATATTCTTTATGAAAATCATAAGTCAATGCTTGCTAGTTTTAACAACTAGTCTTTCTAAGTAAATCATCAGGATCAGGTTCTCGTCACCAACACTGTATAGGTTTGGAAGAGAAACACTCTTTCTGAAATCCAAAATCATCAAGAATCTATCTATCTGATATAGATTCCAACTCATGGATGGTGGTATGGATGGAAGTGAAATGATTCACTGGTTCGAGTGTCTCATCATGGACAACTCCCTTTGTTTGTGAGAAAACTCTGGCTTATAGATCATGTTTTTTATTTCCTTGATACTTTCATTTGTTTCATGCTTGATATTATAGATCCACTTGGAATTTACCACATACTTCCCTTTTTGGTCCTTGAATAATATCTTATTGATGCAACCCCCCTCCCCTTGTGGGGTTCTGTGACCTCTCAGTCTCTGGATCGTCTTTATTTTGAGCCGAAATGGCTCTTCGGACTCCTGTTGGAACCCTTTGAATGAATCCACAGGTCCCTTTTTCTTCCTTTGGTGCAGGTCTTGTGAAACCCGCTGCTTCTTTCTGTGCATTCCCGAACTCTTCAATTCATGGGCGCTAACTCTTTTCTAACTATCCCCTTCCTCCACGCGACCATGGGCCATGACCGCATGCCTACGCCAAAGGTGCATCACGATTTCGTGTGTCGGGACTTCACGCCACCTGGATCTCCTTCCTTCAAACTCCCATGTCCTTAAATGTCGACAAAGGGCTTAATAATCCCTAGATCCTCCCTTAGCCTCCATCCATGTGACCATGCACCATGACCTGGGGACAACTCTTCTAAGCACGTTGTGATTTCATGTATTGGGGATTCTCGATGCAATGCACCTCTACACCCCCAATTCTCGAAATTTTGATGTTGCAGATTTGACGGCTCAGATCCTTCCTCAATCAACGATCATGATCATGTCAGGATTTAGTGACTTGCAACTTCCAAGTCACAACTTGTTCACACCCCTGACTGCCGAAATGCCGAAATTTCGGAGCTTCCCAAATCAACGACTCACGCTCCTCCTGATCTGATGGGTCAGATCATGTCGTGATTTTGCGACTCACAATTTATTAAAACTTTTCCCATTGACTTCCTTCAACACCGAGTCAGTGAAATGTTGTCTGCTTTCCACGCATCCTTTCCAATGGATGGTCCTAATTATTTCATGAATTCTCCTTTCACGAACTTGTTCCTCTACTCCCTTCTGATCTCCTGATGTCCAATTTCACAAACACCCTAGATTTGCTGCCACCTGTCCTTTGACGATGGACGGTTCCAATTGTTTTAGAACTTCTCTCGTGCACCGTCCTCCAGATCCAACGACTGTTGGTTCACGTTCTCATATCCAACGATCCAGATCTGATCTCCTCCTATGTACATTCTTACCTATCTAGACACTGATTAGACAGTCCAGATCCTCCCACAATCTACGATTGTGATCGAATCACAATTTCACATGTCACGACTTTGGGAACTAAGGACTTATGTCCTCCCAACTCCCAATATCTGATCCCGTGAAATGAACCAACGGTTCAGATCTCTCCTAGGTCGAGGACTTCTATTCCTTCTATCCTCCCAACTCCTAATATCTGGTCCCACAAAATGAACCAATGGTTCAGATCTCTCCTAGATGGATGATTCCTATTCTCTCTATCGTCCATTCAGCTCCTTAGTGAGTCCCAGCCAAATCCTTTGGTGCTAACTCTCCTGAACTTTGATCTTTTGACTTAGAATATTTTTGAGTCATTCGAAGGTCTTGGTCTTCAAATTTATCTTCTGCTCTGCATGCATCTCCATAGTACTCCTCCTGAGATTTGGGACATGGAATAAGTCCACCCTCACACACTCCTTGTACTATCTCTTCTGACCTTTCAGCTGGCTTAGTATCTAAGGGACTCGATGCTTCTGCGCCTTCTCCAGAAGAATTATGGTGCTCCTCTTAGCGCACTCCTGTGCTTGACCTCCTAATCTTGGAACTTGAAACAAGTTCTCTCTGTGCGTTTTCCATGCACTTCGACTAGCCTTCCAATGGTGGTTTCTCAACACTTCGTCCGAGTGTTGGCCTGGTGAAATCCTTTCATAGGTCTTCCTCTAGAGTATTAAGGAACTCTGTCCCTTTTCTCTCCTTCAAAGGATGTAAGTTCCCTCCTGGAAACTTCTTTCTCAAGCACACCTTGTTGATCCTACAAAGTGTTCATCAACTTTGTAAGTGTATTTTCCTTGGACACTTCTCTTGTCAGAGAACTCGAAATAGAGTTCCCTGGTGCACTCCTTGTACTCACTCGATGCCCTCATGAGATATACTTATAGAACCTTAAGTAGTTCTTTTTTCTCTCTAAACTCGAAATAGAGTTCTTCTCGTGCACTCCTTGCACTTGCTCGATGCTCACTTGGCAGAGCTTCACAAAATCCTCAGCGATTTTGTCTCTTGTGCCTTCCCCTACACAGTCTTTCCTCTAAGGTGTTCAGTAACCTTGAGGCTTCTCGTTTGAGTTTGTGATCACTCTGGTGTGCCCTCCTGGCACGTTCTTTTTTGACTCCACAGAGTTCATATGCACACTCCTTGCACTGGCTACAGAACTTCCAACGTTCTGTTGTGCACTCCTTGCATAGCCTAAAGAACCCAAAATGATTCAATAACTCAAACAAAGATAGAAAAATATATCTTTCTACTGTAAATGAAATCTATCATACATCTAAAGCCTTCATTCATGAAACATAAATACATGAACAACAATATGCAGGAAAAAATTATTTTCTATTATCTCTGTGTATCTATACAAATGATTACAAAAAATAGAGTGCTCAGAGTCTCAGTTCTCTCAAGCTCTCTCTCTCAGAACTTATAAGACCTCCTCAGGCCTCTCTCTCATTATCTCCTATCCTTCCCTATCAAATCTGAAATAAGATCTCATTACAAAAGAGGGGCTTTGCAAGCTCGTCCTCTCTCACCTACCCTCATCAATTACATTGAAGGTGTCATAAATTTTTACCTAGGCCTGACTACGAACTGGGCCTGCTACAAGCAACCCTTAATTTGAAATCCAACCACTACCTGTATAAAGGCATGGCTCGACATTAAAATCCTTACAACACAAATCCTCATGGGATCTGATTTCAAATTTAAAATGTGAGAGGTTCAATGCTTCTCTTTCTCCTGAAATGCGCGTTGATGTGCCAGAACGCTGGTGCGCTGCTGAGGTGGAGTGATGCTCCTGCATCATACTCACTTTCTAGGAAAAACATGAGATACTTCTCATGATCTCCTCTTCCCTAGTGTTGAAATCCACATGGATCCCAAATTCTCTTCTAGATCTTTCCTCTTGCTCCTCTCTAGCTATGTTGTTGTTGTTGTTGCTTCCTTTTCTTATTCTTCCCTACTGCTATGGAAGGCTCTCCTCTGCTCAACTCCCCTTTGATGACTTCTTCTGCTGACCTCAACATCAACTTCCTGATTTCCTCAATTACCTTGTCCAGCTACTCCAGTGGATGGATCTTCTTATGCAGTCTTCTCTGTTGCAACTCTTCTTTCATACAAATGGGTAGATCATCATGATCCCCCATGTCGTTTTATTATTCTGTGGCATTAACTTTCCACTTTTCTGCAAATTTCAACTCTGAAGTCTCTGCTTGACTAACTTGCTTCTCATTCATCTCTTCTGACATATTATCTTCTGCCATCCCTCCTTGTGTTGGCATACCTCCAAATTCTTCTAATTGATCCCCTGGATGGTATGCTCCTCCATCTGCTTCCAACTTAACTCATTGGATGTGAAAGCTTTGCACCATCACTCTTCTCTCTAGGAGTTCCAATTCTTCATATAGATCAACAAAGTCCATGTTGTCTGCTTCCTCTTCAGCTGCAGGCTCCAGTGCTGTAGTCATCTTTGTTTCATCTTCCGAGCTAAAAAATTTGATCAATTATGTTGAATTCTCCTCTCCTTCTGTTGGGGTAGACATCATTTTCTGGTCCATTCCTTCCTTCTTGACAGTTTCTATTGGTTTTCCTTCTACTGTTGTTGCACCTACAACACATGCTCTGGCCTCAACTGGGCTATGTGGTAGGAATTCTCGAATTCCCCCAATGATTAGAATGGTCCTCTGATCCTCCTCCTTTGTGATGGAAGTTTTTAACTTGTCAACATCTTCATTCAAATGGTCTTCAAACCCACATGAATCCTCTCCTATCATCACTCCTTGCTGACATGAAATCACTTCTAAGATCTTGAGACTTTCACACAGTCTCATCTCCTTCTCCCTACCCACTTGGCAATTTGGGAATCTTCTACTACCCACCTGGCAATCTATGAGATCAACCGATCCCATCTCGTAGCCCCCTTGGAAATATAAACTTTAAACACTACTCCCCTAGCAGTATACAAGATCTTCTATCGATCTCCTTCCATTTCCCACCTGGCAACTTGAAAGTCCATTTCCACCCACCTGACAGTTTATGAGATCTTCATCTGATCTCCCTTCCTCCTCATCGTTAAGAATCTTCCCAGCTTCTAGCTCAAAGATGTGAACCACTTCCTCTTCATCTCTGAGGCTTTCAAAATACCTCAACCAACCTCTTAATATCCTTCATCATCCTCTATCCAATAGTTCCTTTACTGGTCATTTCCCTATCTTCTTCATGGGCCATCCATATACCCAATGTTCTTTCTCATTTCGCTGCATTTCAAATGAAAGATTCTCCATTCTGGTCCTTTTCTCATTGAACTCTAGATCCATATCTGGATTGTTCTTCTTCTGCTAGTCTCCTCTTCGACCACTCTCATGGACTTCAGTAGCCATTTTCACCTTCTACCTAACCTCTCGACAAGTCTATGGATCATTCTACAACCGAGAGTGTAACACACCTCCCTGGACACCAACAGGCCAGGGAACGTCACTACTCAGATGCTTAACTTATCTATGACAACATAAGGTAACAACCCAGTATCCAACTGCGGTATGTCACATAATTTTTTATTTATTTTTAATACGTATATACACACACAGGAATACATACATACTGAACTGCATGTAATTAAACGTATACATAAAACGCTCTAGCTGAATCTTCACATATAAAACATAAACAAATAGTTTCATTTTGTAAATATACGATTTTCAGGCTATATTAATAGTAATCACAAACATGCAGCATACACAGAGGTATACCCTAAAATATAAAGACAAATATGTCACACATGCCATAAAACCCATAAACTAACACATAAATGACAATGCAACATGTAAATTCATCACAGAACCGATACTTATCTTGCTAAGAATGTCACCAACTATGTGCAGACCATCCACGAACCTCCTAGCCTTAGACTACACTATTCATCACTCTCAACAGTGATTCACCCCCGAGCTGGGACTAGACTCCACCCTAGTAAGGGATTCCTAACTAGGCTAACGGTTCACGGTCAACAGGAAAGACTCCATCTCAGGTTCTCACTCAATCGACAGCCTACAACTTCTCATTCCCCACATGCCTGCCCCATCCAAGGAAGTGTGCCCCTTCCTTTCTCAACAGTCCTTCGGCTGCCCCACTTCCCTTCTAGGGATTCAACAACAAGCCGAACTAGAAGTCTCAAAGCACTGTAGTTGTAGTTTAGCACCTTCAGGAAATCTATCCCCAACAATTCTCTCACTCAGAGAATTGCTCATGGGCCTAACAACCCACCTCTTCAATACTTCTCCCAAAATGATAGGTACACCAACTGGAAAAATGGCCACAAAAATAGGTTCATGTACAGTGATAGGAAAGTAAGAGGATAGCTCGATGACTGTGCAAAGAAATGGTCATGGATTCATGGTAGAGATGATGATTCCCCCCCCAATAATGGTTCTCTGGTCGAAGCAAAAATGGTAAGATCCCCCCTATTAGTCTCTAATTGTGTCTTGGTTTAGTGAGAAGCCCTTGTCCTAAACCCTCCTTACCCATTCTTCAGGATTTCAATTTTTCAATTTTGGTATTTTGTGGTTTGCATTACAGTCTTTGATAATTTATTTAAGTTTTATTTTGAAAATACATTGTTTAAAATTGAGGTGTCTCCTTATATGCCATTTGAATTTCAAATTTTCAAGTTTTGCTAAGTTGTTAAATGCACTACGGGAATAAGCCTATTCCCATAGTGCCAAATAATCATGCCATGATATGCGCCTACCATCCCGATTTGGTTATGATGATACAAATCATGGATTGAGAGTTCGTATGCGTCCACGAAAGCTTGGCAATCATTTCCAACTACGACAGTTTCTGAATCTAATTGTTGCGTATGCACGTAGGACTCATTTCAAATTACCCGTTGCTTGATGATCATAATATGTTACCTATTTTAGTTGGCTTATTTCAGGCTTGCAGTGAGGATTGCAGGTATCCATTCAAAGCAACGGTATACACTAACAATTGCAGGTGGCGAATTTGGAATCCGAGGAAAACAGTTGCAGAATTGTGTTTGATGGCACCAAAGAGGAGTGGACAGGTTGCCAGAATAGAACCAGAGGGTGTAAAACTTCTTGAAGCCTATCCTCATATGGCTCAAAGGTTCAGAGATGCTGGGTGGTTTGAGTTTCTCACCACTTTTCAGGGTTACGATGAGCAGGTTTCCATGGAGTTCGCTCTAAATTTTGATGGTCACGAGGTCGAAATCGGTAAGATGTTGATGCTAGTGACAGAGAAAACTATCGCAAAGACTTGTAGGCTCATGGTTGGAGGGGAAATACAGTGGAAGAAAGAGTATGTGGTTACTGAATTTCTAAATCAATTCCTCCTTCCAGATAAGCAGAATACAGATTGGAGAAGGGGAATACTTCGCAGCTGGGTTCGACCCGAATGGCACATTGCTCTGGTCATGATTCACAGGTACATCACCTGCGAAGGAAGGTTTTCATTGGTCTATATCTACCATATCAGAATACTAATTCATCTAAATGGTGATTACCCTTTGAATCTCCATTATTTTATTCTTAAAATATTAACAAAAATGTCCAATAAAGTGCAGTCGCTTTCTACCAATGCTAAAAATAGTTTGTTCCATCAAGTTCTGATTAAAACCCTAGTCATGTCTGCTTTGAACAAATTACAGAATCCCTGGAGCTAGCTCACGCAATCCTTAAACCCTATCACTCAGTCCAATAAGAAGAAGAAAGGCAGAGGGAGGAATACCATCACACAGAGCCGAGATATTTCTGATGAAAACCTTGTGAAAGATGAGTCTTCTAATATCAAGGTGACTAGGAGGAGCAGAAGTAAAAGACCTAGATGGGAGCCCGAAATTGAAACGTTTCTTGAGGAATATGTTAAAGGGGAAACTGATTCAGATAATGATCTTGCTTCTCAAACTACAATCACGCCTAAAATTCCATCAACTAGCAAAATAAGGGCTGCAACCAAAGGGAAAAAGGTTAAAGGTGTGTGTGTATCACAGAAACCTCGAAGAAATTCGACTAGGGTTACCAACAAGTATAGGCTAAAGTCAAAGGCAATGTTAAATCCGTTAATCAAAGAAGAAAACACCATAATCATAGAAGATGATTCTGAGAATGATGAAGCAAGTACCAGGAAAAGGGAAAAAGGGACCCCATTGCCCAAGAAATCTGTTAGCAAAGGTGTTAGCAACATTACTTGTCTTTGACATAGGGATATCCGAGTCCGCAGGTTGCACGAGAAGCGCCCAAGCGCAACACATAGAAGAAATCCATTTCAGGCCCAGATCAAATGAGCGAACACTCTGATTTCAACGTTCGGGATGTATCCAAAGGATCAGATTAGCAGCAGGCGGGAAATCACGATTAGCAAAGCTGCGCCAAGGTTCGCGCAATGGATAGCGCCCATAGCATGATCAGGAATGGATGACATCCGTTCATCCCAAAGGGCACGTGGCATGAGATCTGGTCACGTCGGCTTTTCGACAGTCGCGAGTTCAAAGGGCGAAGGTTTTATGTCTTTGAACATCTCAAAACCCCGAACCCCGATAGCGCCGAAAGTGGGGCCCGCGACATCGCGAAAAATTTTCAGCCGTCCATCCAAAGAGGACACCTAACAGCAAATTGAGCCATCTCGACGTTTCTCCCATCGCGACTCCAAGGCACAAAAAGAAGCTATGTTATATTCTGATGTGTGAGGTGCTGGGAGAGTCCCGGACCCGGGCCCACAGTATCGTTGGGAGAGTTAAGAGTCGTCAGATCTAGAGGGATGCATGGCGCAAGATTAATCCGTCTCGGCATATCGCTCATCACGATTTCGAGCAGCAAGGATCAGCCCCTTCATATTCGCGAGCGCCGAGGGCACCTTGGGGATAATACTGTGGTCACTTGGGAAAGAAAAGAGCTGCTAAGGAAGGGCCAAAATCATCATGTATGTTTCACAGAAGGAATTACCGTGACCTCCAAGTGCCATTTGGTCTGACCTCGGTCCTGGTTTTCACTTGGAGTAAATGAAGGCGAGAAAGGGTGGTTGAAACCTCTCCTCATTCATTAAATGCAAATAATGGAGGGTCTGGCAAGCGGACTGCTCGAGAGGGCCCTGTGTACCCATTTTTCAGGGAAGCCATGCCGAGTTCTCGACCAGCCGAAGGAGGTCTGCACACGCTAGCTCAGCATTTACTGGCTCAACTACTCCTCCCCTGCAAAGGCCACGCGAAGTTAAGGAGACGTATGATGAAGGACTTCCGCCTGAAGATTGATTGAAGAGACACTACACCTTGGAGGGCGAGCGCACCTCTGTTGGGAAAATCTGCCCAAGTATATGTACTCAGTTTTTGCATTTTTGAAAGTATCGATGGTAGAGCGAAGCTCCCGGTTGTAAAGTCTTAGTAAACACCCTAGTTCCTGGGTTATGCATCTGTATGTAAGATTTCTTGTTTAATGAAAGGCAGTTTCCTTATTTCATCTAATTTTCATCTCATACTGAGGGAGTTCATGATCGACTGATTTGCACGAATTATGGCAATTAAGATGTGATAAAGGATTTATTGTGGCATTATTGTTTTCTCCGGTTTTCTGCGTTTGAATGCAAGAAGATCTTGCATTTAGATGTTTTCTTCTACAATCTGTTCGGAACCTAAGGTTTATGGCAGACCTTCTCATCTCTCTGATATAAGTCTTCCCCCTACTCACTCTTACTACAACTCGCTGTCTGAAGTTACCTAAGACCTCACTTGCCCATGCATGCCTGGTCTAGTTTCGGAGCTAGAACTGCATCGTTGTGAGTTAACTTCCATTTGATCACCCCATTAAACAAATCGTGACATAAAAAGATGGGCGTCGGGCTCTGCTCCTACTGCAATCTAGGGGTGACTTCTGACGCTAACATTTTGAAGGTGCATTAGGTATCAGAGCCTTTAAAGATTGATATTGTGCACCTGGCGACTCCATTGTGACGACTCAGCTGGGGAGAAACTGCTGTATTAATTGTGGCTTTCAGAGGTAGACACACACGGTCTCATCCACAGCTGCCTCTAGCTACACCTGAAACTGATCCATAGGTGGTTCTCAGAAAAGGGAAGGCCCCTGAAGAAGAAGCTTCCACCGCAGAAATAGGTAATCCGCCATATCCTTCTGCAAGAAATCCGTTTTCTCCTCCTTAGTTTCTTAATAGACCTCCTTCAAAGGTTTCCCATTTCCTGAATTTTGGGAGTGTTCTTGCTGAGTTTTCCCCTCCTGGTCTGGGATTGGAGGGAGAAATCCTTGTCACTCCCCTCTCCTCTGAAGCTGTACCTTGGCATAGACCCAGGACTACAGAAGATTTCCCCACTCCTATCTGTACTACTCCTCCTCTTGTTACTGTTACTACTTCTGTGCAAAGAGGAGAACATGCTGACTTGAGCTCGTTAGCCTTCTCCTTAAATCCCCTCCTGTTTCCCACTCCACTTAGAGACTCATCCCTAGTATCCCCTTCGTGAACTCCTTCTCCTCCAAGCTCCCCTTTACCTAATATTCCGATGGCTGGTGCTAATCCCCCTCTGAATAGAATGGACGCCATAGTCGCTACCAGATATGCTCCCTTAATCCTACCTCATCCCATGAATCCTCTCCCTGTTGGAGATTACTTGAAATACATGCCCAAGTTCATTGGGGAAAGGGGATGTAACTATTGAATATCATCTGGCTGCTTTCTATAGTTATGTAGACAACCTGAACATTGAAAACGAAGATGTCTGGATGAGAGTCTTCGTCCAGAGCTTGGATGGTGAGGTGAGGAAGTGGTTTAGAGGACTGCCCCCCAGAACTATTGCTGGGATCGAAGCCCTGGATAGTGTTTTCCTGAGGAAGTGGGGCGATAGGAAAGATTCCTTCGACCCCAGGAAAGTTCGGGAAAGATTCCTTCGACCCGAGCCTATCATGACCTCTATTCCTTCGACTCTAGGAAAGTTCAGTGTCTAGGAGTTATCAAAGACCTAGTCGTGACCTTGTTCCAGTTGCCCATGAAAAGTGTGGTCATGGATATTGTAGTGGCTGATGTCCCCCCCAAGTTCGGTATGTTGTTATTAAGATCTTGGATAAAAATACTAGGGGGAACCTTACAGATGGACCTCACATATGCTACTATCCGAGTGTTCGGAGGAGAACATAGGAGGCTATATAGGGGAGCCCTATTGGCCTATATAATTAGTGATGAAGCCAATCCTACTAACCATCCCATTTTCGCCTTGGACACTTATTTAGGTTCCAATTTACTGCAACTCACTCATGCTCTCGAGCCTCCTCTTGAACTCAAAAAGTATCCCACCTCTCCTCATGAACTTCCTCCTTCCATCACCCCCATTTGGAAAAAAAAATTTGATGGAGCCTGCTCCAGGGAGGGCGCTGGTGCTGGGGTGTTTTTTGTGTCACATGCCCAGGAAACTGTATCTCTGTCATAAAATCTAGAATTTGAAACCACCAACAATGTGGAAGAGTATGAAGCCCTTGTTCTAGGATTAAGACTTGCAAGGGAAATGGGAATTCAGGAGATAGCAGTGTTCGGAGATGCAGAATTGGTGGTCCAGCAGATCAGAAGCGCTTATCAGGCTAAGCACCCTCGACTCAGAAATTACAGGAATGAAGCATGGGACCTAATTGACAATTTCTTCTCAGCCTTCAATATCTCTTTTATTCCAAGGGAGGATAATGATGTGGCCGATTCTTTAGCTGTCTCAGCCAGTTTTCTCAAAGTTCCTCTGCCGCCTATGGTCAACTCTGATGTTGAAATAAAATATAGGCCCTCTGTACCGGACAATGTCAAGCATTGGAAGGTATTTGAAGATGATCTGGAAATCGAAAGATTTCTCTAATCTGTTGACGAATTTTCTGCGTTGCACATTGATCAGGATCCTGACACAGAAGGTGACTCTCACGCTGAGGTGTTTTTAAATAAAATTGCTAACTACCAGATTATTCACCTACCTAGCAATCAATTTTCGAGGGGAATTATTCCTTTAGAAATATTGTTCAATGAGAATGATGTGGCAGTCAAGGGTGGAGTTTCAGGTGAAGGTACTGACACAGCTAAGTGCAACATTGGCACACTGGAGGAGCCTAAGTTTGTCAAGATGTCAAGCAGTTTGACCACAGAATAGAGGGCCGAATATACTTAGTTGATGAAAGAATTTGCTGATGTGTTTGCATGGACCTACGAAGATCTCAAGACATATGAAACGTCCGTCATTGAACACAAGATCCCACTAAAGGAAGGGGCTAATCCATTCAGGCAGAAGCTAAGACAGATAAATCCCATGTTGTTGCCTGTCATGGAGAAAGAAGTGAAGAAGTTGTTAGAGGACCAGATCATCGTCCCCTTGAGATATTCCGATTGGGTGGCCAATTTGGTTCCGATAAGGAAGAAAAGCGGAGAAATCAGGCTTTGTGTCGACTTCAGGAACCTGAATAGGAGCTCAAAGAAAGACAATTATCCCCTGCCCTACATGGAGCACATATTGCAGAGGGTAACTGGTGCAGCTAGGATTTCCATGATCGACGGTTTTTCTGGCTATAATCAGATATCGGTCATGCCTGAAGACAGGGAAAAGAAATCCTTCACCACTCCTTGGGGCACATTCATGTATGCCAAAATTCCATTCGGACTGATGAACGCATGAGCGACGTTTCAGCGAGCCATGGACATAGCCTTCATCGGGGAGAAATATAAGTTTGTGGTGATCTATCTAGACAACATAACAGTCTTCTCGGGGTCGGATAAAGTGCATTGCTGTCATCTGAGAAATTTTTTCTCAAAATGTCGAAGGTTCGGCCTTTCTCTAAACCCCAAGAAGTCTTTATTTGCTATGGAGGAGGGGAAGTTATTAGGCCATATAGTATCAAAGGAAAAAGTGAGGATTGATCCTAGCAGAGTGGAGGAAATTCGGACCCTGTTGCTTCCCAGGTCAAAGAAGGAAATTCAGGACTTTTTGGGGAAGATTAATTTTCTGAGGAGATTTGTCTCAAATTTTGCTGAACTGGTGAAACACATCACAACTATGCTCAAGAAGGGAAACGAAGTAAAGTGGACGGTCGAACCGAGGGAATATTTTGTCCAAATAAAGAGAGAATTGACTGAGGCACCTGTGTTGATCAGTCCCGACTATTCCAAAGATTTCCTAATCTTCTATTTTGCTTCTTTTGATATAGTAGCAGCGGTATTGCTGCAGAAAAATGAAGAGGGGTGAGAGCAACCCATTGCCTTATTCAGCAAGGCATTAAGAGATGCAGAGGTCAGATATGAAATCATGGAGAAGAAGACCTATGCCTTAGTGAAATCTCTCAAGGCTTTCAGAGTCTATGTCTTGCACTCAAAGGTGACTGCATACGTTCCTTCAACCTCTGTGAAGGACATCCTTGTACAACCCGACATAGACGGGAGGAGGAGTAAATGGATAGCCAAGATCCTGGAATTCGACTTGGAAATAAGGCCTACCAAATTGATCAAAGGTCAAGGCTTAGCCAAGCTATTGGATGAAGCTAATTAGAAATATTTGGGGGTAGATTTCGTCAATGCATGTCCAGGAAACCAGCAGAATCAACTATCCGATGTAGACCCTCAAACATAACCCTTGTTGGCTCGATGTCCTTGGTATAAGGATGTCATATATTTTCTGTGAGAGTTGCGGCCCCTAGATGGCCTGCAAAGAAACAAAGCAAGAGCTCTGAAGCTCAAGGCAGTCAGGTACTGCATTATCGATCAAATTTTATACTAGAAAGACCCCCTGGGAATGCTTTTAAAATGCATAGATCCGCAAGAGGCCGACAGGATCATGGTCGAATTTCATAGAGGCCTATGTGGGGGGCACCATTCCTGGAAGACTACAACCCACAAAATTTTCAGAGCTGGGTACTATTGGCCCACCTTATTTGTTGATATCCATCAAAGAGTTAGAGCCAGTATCCCATGCCAAAGATTTTCAGGAAAGCAGCAGCTTAAGTCTCTGCCTTTACAGCTTGTGGTTGTTTCGGGACCTTTCCAACAATGGGGCCTAGATTTTATTGGAGAAATCCACCCTGCTTCTAGTGGATAGCACAGAAGGATCCTGACTGACATGGACTTCTTTACCAAGTGGATTGAAGCTATCCCCACCAGGAGTGCTTCCCACAAGGTAATTATTGGATTCCTGGAAGACCTCATCGCAAGGTTCGGCTGCCCAAGGAGGATTGTTACTGATAACGCAGCCTCTTTCAAGGCTAAACCATTAGCCAAGTTCTGTGATCAGTTTGGTATCAATCCGATTCACTCCAAGACATACTATCCCCGGGGCAATGGTTTAGCAGAGTCCTCCAACAAAATCCTAATAAGGATCATCAAAAGATTACTGGAGGACAACAAACGAGCTTGGAAATCGAAGCTGAAATTTTCCCTATGGGCTAATCGGGTGACCATAAAGAGATCTATAGGTATCTCTCCTTTCCAGTTAGTTTACAGAGCATAATTTGTTTTCCCCTCTCAGCTAGCCATTCCCGTAGCAAAATTCTTCCAGGATTATCAAGAAGAGCCCAATGATATGATCAGAAGGATTCATCAACTGGTAGAAGTCCAGCAGGCCAGAGAGCAGGTAATGGACAGAATTAAGGATCACCAACAAAGGATCAAGCAGGTTTTCGATAAGAAGGCCAAGAAGAAGCGGCTCCAGATAGGAGACCTGGTGCTGAAATGGGACACTCCTAAGCAAGATAAGGCCAAGCACGACAAATTTGAAGCCCTGTGGATCGGCCCTTTCAAAATATCTGAAGTTTTCTCAAATAACACTTACAGGTTGCAAGATTTGGAAGGTGAAGGAGTTTTCAGCAACCCAGTAAATGGGCATTTTCTTAAAAAATGTTTTGTCTGAACCTTCGGTGGCTCCTATGTTTTGTAAATATTGTCCTTTCTGTTCTTTGTTTTTACTTTTATTGTTTTGGCTTAGTAAATGACTCCATAGCCCATCAACAAGGCACTGGAACTACAAAATGAGTCCTTAGAGAATCATAGGGATGAATCTATCCCCATGGAGCTTAATGTTAGCAACATTACTTGTCTTCGGCATAGGGATATCTGGGTCCGCAGGTTGCACGAGAAGCGCCGAAGTGTAGCACACAGAAGAAATCCATTTCGGGCCCAGATCAAGCGAGCGAGCACTCTGATTTCAACGTTTGGGATGTATCCAAAGGGTCAGATCAGCGGCGGGCGGGAAATCGTGATTAGAAAAGCTTCGCCGAGGTTATGCAATGGATAGCGCCCATAGCATGATCAGGAATGGATGACAGCCGTTCATCCCAAAGGGCATGTGGCACGAGATTTGGTCACATCAGCTTTTCGGCAGTCACAATTTCAAAGGGCGAAGGTTTTGTGTCTTTTAACATCTCGAAACCCTGAACCCCGATAATGCCGAAAGCGCCGAAAGTGGGGCCCGCGACATCACGAAACATTTTCAGTTGTCCATCCAAAGGGGACACCTCGCAGAAAATTGAGACATCTTGGCGTTTCGCCCATGGTGACTCCAAGACGCAAAAAGCAACTCTGCTATATTCCGATGCACGAGGTGCCATGAGAGTCCCGGACCCGGGCCCATAGTATCATCAGGAGAGTTAAGAACCGTCAGATCTAGAGGGACGCGTGGCACCAGATTAAGCCGTCTCGGCATATCGCTCATCGCGATTTCGAGTAGCAAGGATCGGCCTCTTCATATTCACGAGCGCCGAGGGAACCTTGGGGATAAGCGCGTGGTCATAACCCATGGTCACTTGGGAAAGAAAAGAGCTACTCAGGAAGGGTCAAAATCATCATGTATGATTCACAGAAGGAATTACCGTGACCTCCAAGTGCCATTTGATTGGACCTCGGTCCTGGTTTTTGCTTGGAGTAAATGAAGGCGAGAAAGGGTGGTTGAAACCTCTCCTCATTCATTAAATGAAAAGAATGGAGGTTCTTGCAAGAGGACTGCTCGAGAGGGCCCTATGTACCCATTTTCCAGGGAAGCCATGCTGATTTCTTGACCAACCGGAGGAGGTCTGCACACACTAGCTCAACATTTACTGGCTCAACTACTCCTCCCCTGCAAAGGCCACGCAAAGTTAAGGAGACGTCTGACAAAGGACTTCCACCCAAAGATTGATTGAAGAGACCCTACGCCTTGGAGGGTGAGCGCGCCTCTGTTGGGTAAATCTTCCCAAGTATATGTACTCAGTTTTTTCATTTTTGAAGGTATCGATGGTAGAGCGAAGCTCCCAGTTGTAAAGTTTTAGAAAACACCCTAGTTCCTGGGTTATGCATCTGTATGTAAGATTTCTTGTTTAATGAAAGGCAGTTTCCTTATTTCATCTAGTTTTCATCTCATACTGAGGGAGTTCATGATCGACTGATTCGCACGAATTATGGCAATTATGCTGTGATAAAGGATTTATTGTGGCATTATTGTTTTCTCCGGTTTTCTACGTTTGAATGCAAGAAGATCTTGCATTTAGATGTTTTCTTCTATAGTCTGTTAGGAACCTAAAGTTTATGACAGACCTTTGCATCTCTCTGATATAAGTCTTCGCCCTACTCACTCTTACTACAAATCATTGTCTGAAGTTACCTAAGACCTCACTTGCCCATGCATGCCTGGCCTAGTTTCAGAGTTAGAACTGCATTGTTGTGAGTTAACTTCCATTTGATCACCCCATTAAACAAATCATGACATAAACTAATGGGTGTCGGGCTCTGCTCCTGTTGCAATCCAGGGGTGACTTCTGACGCTAACATTTTCGGCACCATTGCCGAGGACGAAGTTGAAAATTTTCCCCGAGATTGAACAACATTGAGCCTCTGATTCTGAAGGTGCATCATGTATCAAAGCCTTTAAAGATTGCTACTGTGCACCTAGCGACTCCATTGTGACGACTCCGCTGGGGATAACCTGTTGTATTAATTGTGGCTTTCAGAGGTAGACACACGCGGTCTCATCCACAACTACCTCTAGCTACACCTGAAACTGATCCAGAGGTGGTTCTCAGAAAAGGAAAGGCCCGTGAAGAAGAATCTTCCACCACCGAAACAGGGAATATGCCATCTCCTTCTGTAAGAAATCCATTTTCTCCTCCTCAGTTTCTTAATAGACCTCCTTCAGAGGTTTCTTGTTTCCTGAATTTTGGGAGTGTTCCTGCTGAGTTTTCCCCTCCTGGTCTGGGATTGGAGGGAGAAATCCTTGTCACTCCCCTCTCCTATGAAGCTATACCTTGGCGTAGACCTAGGACTACAAAATATTTCCCCACTCCTATCTGTACTGCTCCTCCTCTTGTTACTGTTACTACTTCTATGAAAAGAGGAGCACATGCTGAGTTGAGCTCGTTAGCCTTCTCCTTAAATCCCCTCCTGTTTCCCACTCCACTTCGAGACTCATCCCTAGTAGCCCCTTCATGAACTCCTTCTCCTCCAAGCTCCCCTTTACCTAATATTCATATGGCTGGTGCTAATCCCCCTCTGAGTAGAATGGATGACATAATCACTGCCAGATATGATCCCTTAATCCTACCTCATCCCATGATTCCTCTCCCTATTGGAGATTACTTGAAATACATGCCCAAGTTCACTGGGGAAGGGGATGTAACTGCTGAAGAGAATCTGGCTGCTTTCTACAGTTATGTAGAAAACCTGAACATTGAAAAAAAAGATGTCTGGATGAGAGTCTTCGTTCAGAGATTGGATGGTGAGGTGAGGAAGTGGTTTAGAGGACTGGCCCCCGGAACTATTGCTGGGATCGAATCCCTGGATAGTGTTTTTCTGAGGCAGTGGGGCGATAGGAAAGATTTCATGTATTACATGACAGAGTTTGGATCTTTGAAGAAGATGGATGGAGAGTCTTTCTCTGACTTCTCCAAAATATTTAATAAGATGTATAATGAAATTCCCGCCGAAATAAATCCTTCAGAAGCCTCGGCCAAGATTTCTTATGCTAGTGAATTTGTCCCCGATTTTTGTCTGCTATTAAGAGAAAGAAGAGCCACCTAATTAGCTCAAATGCAAGATGCGGACATAGAAGTGGAATCCAATGTATTAGCAGCTGATAGACTGAGAAACAAGGCTGACGCAGACAGAAGAAAGGCAATATCTGAAGCCTCAACTTCTATCCCATCGGTGCCCCATCCTCAAGTGGATGAACTGACCAAGATGGTGAAGTCTCTGTCTGCAGAGATGGAGAGGATGAGGGTGGAAGGGAGACAAGCATACAAGGGACCTCAGAACGCCAAAAGAAAAGGAGGTTTTAGGAGGCCAAACAATATCGCTTCCTCGACTGTGAAAAGAGAGAGGGGAAGAGACAGAGAAGACCAGAAGATTCAGGCCCCCTTCCAAATCAATTTTATGGCCGAGGAAGAAGAAGGGGAAATAGGTGATCTAGATATTGAAATCCATTGCTTTGGAGAAACTCCTCCTTTTCCTCATCTAACTCAATAAACATATGAGGAGTCTCTCATGAACAGTCAGCTAAATGAACTGAGCAAGGAAAACAAGACTAGTGGCCGCCAAGAAAGATATGACCTGAGGTCCCAGAAGAAGGCGGTAACACCTGATGTTCCTGAGCAGTCCACTAGAATAGAGAATCCTGCTAATGAAGTAGCGGACAGTCACAAAGGTATAAAACACCAACACCTCTCTCCCATAGTCCAGAGTCATGCCCCCGAAATAAGAGAAATCCCAAATCTTACATCTTCTTTTAATTTGGAGCATGCAATTCAAAAAATTAGGATCCCTGTGCCCCTAACCGAATTAATTAAACATGAAGGGTTCAAGAAGAACTTCTCTGAGATTTTATAGTCTGAGGTCTCAAGCCTTCCCACAGACTCCATCAATTTGCAAGATGAAAAGCCTGCAGTCATTCTAGGTCCTATGGTAGAAGACAGGAATGACTCATCCCCTCCCTTCTACACTTCCTTGAACATACATGACAAGGTACTGCACAACTGTTTGATGGATTCAGGGGCTTCTCATAACCTCATGCCCAAAACTGTCATGGAAGAGTTAGGTCTAGATGTCACCCGAGCTTATCATGACCTCTATTCCTTCGAATCCAAGAAAGTTCAGTGTCTAGGAGTTATCAAAGACTTGGTCGTGACCTTGTTCCAGTTGCCCATGAAAAGTGTGGTCATGGATATTGTAGTGGCTGATGTCCCCCCCAAGTTTGGTATGTTGTTATCAATATCTTGGATAAAAATACTGGGGGGAACCTTGCAGATGGACCTCACATATGCTACTATCCGAGTGTTCGGAGGAGAACATAGGAGGCTATATAGGGAAGCCCAATTGGCCTATATAACTAGTGATGAAGCCAATCCTACTAACCATCCCATTTCCACCCTGGACACTGATTTAGGTTCTAGTTTACTGCAACTCACTCATGCTCCCGAGCCTCCTCTTGAACTAAGAAAGCAACCCACCTCTCCTCGTGAACTTCCTCCTTCCATCACCCCCGTTTGGAAAATGTTTTTTGATGGAGCCTATTCCAGGGAGGGCGCTAGTGTTGGGGTGTTTTTTGTGTCACCTGCCCAAAAAACTGTATCTCTGTCATACAAGCTAGAATTTGAAACCACCAACAATGTGGCAGAGTATGAAGCCCTTGTTATAGGATTAAGAGCTACAAGGGAAATGGGAATTCAGGAGATAGCAGTGTTCGAAGATGCAGAATTGGTGGTCCAACAGATTAGAAGCGCTTATCAGGCTAAGCACCCTCGGCTCAGAAATTATAGGAATGAAGCATGGGACATAATTGAAAATTTCTTCTCAGCCTTCAATATCTCTTTTATTCCAAGGGAGGATAATGTTGTGGCTGATTCTTTAGCTATCTCAGCCAGTTTGCTCAAAGTTCCTCTTCCGCCTATGGTCAACTCTGATGTTGAAATAAAATATAGGTCCTCTGTACCGGACAATGTCAAGCATTAGAAGGTATTTTAAGATGATTTGGAAATCGAAATATTTCTCCAATCTGTTGACGAATTTTCTACGTTTCACATTGATCAGGATCCTGACACAGAAGGTGACTCTCACCCTAAGGTGTTTTTAAATAAAATTGCTAACCACCAGATTATTCAGCTACCTAGCAATCACATTCCAAGGGGACTTATTCCTTTATAAATATTGTTCGATGGGAATGATGTTGCAGTCAAGGGTGGAGTTTCAGGTGAAGGTGCTGACACAGCCGAGTGCAACATTGGCACACCAGAGGAGCCTAAGTTTTTCAAGCTGTCAAGCAGTTTGAGCACAGAACAGAGGGACGAATATACTGAGTTGCTGAAAGAATTTGCTGATGTGTTTACATGGACCTACGAAGACCTCAAGACATATGACATGTCTTTCATTGAACACAAGATCCCACTAAAGGAAGGGGCTAATCCATTCAGGCAAAATCTAAGACGGATAAATTCCATGTTGTTGCCTGTCATGGAGAAAGAAGTGAAGAAGTTGTTAGAGGCCCAGATCATCGTCCCCTTGAGATATTCCGATTGGGTGGCCAATTTGGTTCTCGTAAGGAAGAAAAGCGAAGAAATCAGGCTTTGTGTCGACTTTAGGAACCTGAACATGAGCTCAAAGAAAGACAAGTATCCCCTGCCCAACATGGAGCACATATTGCAGAGGGTAACTGGTGCATCTAGGATTTCCATGATCGACGGTTTTTCTGGCTATAATCAGATATCAGTCATGCCTGAGGACAGGGAAAAGACAACCTTCACCACTCCTTGGGGAACATTCATGTATGCCAAAATGCCATTCGGAATGATGAATGCAGGAGCGATGTTTCAACGAGCCATGGACATAGCCTTCATCAGGGAGAAAGATAAGTTTGTGGTGATCTATCTGGACGACATAACAGTCTTCTCAGAGTTGGATAAAGAGCACTTCTGTCATCTGAGAAACGTTTTCTAAAAATGTCAAAGGTTCGACCTTTCTCTAAACCCCAAGAAGTCTTTATTTTCTATGGAGGAGGGGAAGTTATTAGGCCATATAGTATAAGCAGAAGGAGTGAGGATTGATCCTAGTAGAGTGGAGGAAATTTGGACCCTGTCTCTTCCCAGGTCAAAGAAAGAAATTCAGGCCTTTTTGGGGAAGATTAATTTTCTAAGGAGATTCGTCTCGAATTTTGCTGAACTGGTGAAACACATCACAACTATGCTCAAGAAGGGAAAAGAAGTAAAGTGGATGGCTAAACCCAGGGAATATTTTGTCCAAATAAAGAGAGCATTGACTGAGGCACCTGTGTTGATCAGTCCCGACTATTCCAAAGATTTCCTAATCTTCTCTTTCGCTTCTTTTGATACAGTAACAGTGGTCTTGCTGCAGAAAAATGAGGAGGGGCGAGACCAGCCCATTACCTTCTTCAACAAGCCATTAAGAGATGCAAAGGTCAGATATGAAATCATGGAGAAGCGGGCCTATGCCTTAGTGAAATCTCTCAAGGATTTCAGAGTCTATGTCTTGCACTCAAAGGTGACTGCATACGTTCCTTCAGCCTCTGTGAAGGACATACTTGTACAGCCTGACATAGACGAGAGGAGGAGTAAATGGATAGCCAAGATCCTATAATTCGACTTGGAAATAAGGCCTACCAAATTGATCAAAGGTCAAGGCTTAGACAAGCTATTGGACGAACCTAATTACAAAGATTTGGGGGTAGATTTCATCAATGCATGTCCAGGAAACCAGCAGAATCGGCTGTCCGATGTAGACCCTCAAACAAAACCCTTGTTGGCTCGATGTCCTTGGTATAAGGATGTCATATATTTTCTGCGAGAGTTGTGGCCCCCAGATGGCCTGCAAAGAAACAAAGAAAGAGCTCTGAAGCTCAATACAGTTAGGTACTGCCTTATCGATCAAATTTTATACTGGAAAGACCCCCTGGGAGTGCTTTTAAAATGCATAGATCCGCAAGAGGCCGACAGGATCATGGTCAAATTTCACAGCGACCGATGTGGGGGGCACCATTCCTGGAAGACTACAACCCACAAAACTCTCAGAGATGGGTACTACTATCCCACCTTATTTGTTGATATCCATCAAAGAGTTAGAGCCTGTATCCCATGCCAAAGATTTTCAGGAAAGCAGCAGCTTAAGTCTCTGCCTTTACAGCCTGTGTTGTTTCGAGACCTTTCCAGCAATGGGGCCTAGATTTTATTGGAGAAATCCACCCTGATTCCAGTGGGAAACACAGATGGATCCCGACTGCCACAGACATATTTAACAAGTGGATTGAAGATATCCCCACCAGGAGTGATTCCCACAAGGTAATTATTGGATTCCTGGAAGACCTCATCGCAAGGTTTGACTGCCCAAGGAGGATTGTTACTGATAACACAGCCTCTTCCAAGGATGAACCATTAGCCAAGTTCTGTGAACAATTTAGGATCAATATGATTCACTCCACACCATACTATCCCCAGGGAAATGGTTTAGCAGAGTCCTCCAACAAAAGCCTAATAAGGATCATCAAAAGATTACTGGAGGAGAACAAACGAGCTTGGAACTCGAAGCTAAAATTTTCCCTATGGGATGATCGGGTGACCACAAAGATATCTATAGGAATCTCTCCTTTCTAGTTAGTTTACGGAGCATAAGTTGTTTTCCCCTCTCAGCTGGCCATTCCCGTAGCGAAATTCTTCCAGGATTATCAAGGAGAGCCCAATGATATGATCAGAAGGATTCATCAACTGGTAGAAGTCCAACAGGCCAGAGAGAAGGTAATGGACAGAATTCAGGATCACCAACAAAGGATCAAGTAGGTTTTCGATAAGAAGGCCAAGAAGGAGCGGTTCCAGATAGGAGACCTGGTGCTGAAATGGGATGATCCTAAGTAAGATAAGGGAAAACACGAAAAATTTGAAGCCCTGTGGATCGACCCTTTCAAAATATCTGAATTTTTCTCAAATAACACTTACAGGTTGCAAGATTTGGAAGGTGAAGGAGTTTTCAGCAGCCCAGTAAATGGGCATTTTCTTAAAAAATGTTTTGTCTGAGCCTTCGGTGGCTCCTATGTTTTGTAAATATTGTCCTTTATGTTCTTTGTTTTTACTTTTATTGTTTCGGCTTAGTAAATGACTCCATAGCCCATCAACAAGGCACTGGAACTGCAAAATGAGTCCTTAGAGCATCACAGGGACGAATATATCCCCCATGGAGCCTAATGTTAGCAACATTACTTGTCTCCGACATAGGGATATCCATGTCTGCAGGTTGCACGAGAAGCGCCCAAGCGTAACACACAGAAGAAATCCATTTCGGGCCCATATCAAGCGAGCGAGCACTCTGATTTCAATGTTCGGGATGTATCCAAAGGATCAGATCAATGGCGGGCGGGAAATTGAGATTAGCAAAGCTGCGCCAAGGTTAGTGCAATGGATAGCGCCCATAGCATGATCAGGAATGGATGACAGCCGATCATCCCAAAGGGCATGTGGCACAAGATCTGGTCACGTCATCTTTTCGACAGTCGCAAGTTCAAAGGGCGAATGTTTTATGTCTTTGAACAAATCGAAACCCCAAACCTCGACAGCGTCGAAAGCGTCGAAAGTGGGGCCCTTGACATCACGGAACATTTTCATCCGTCCATCCAAAGGGGACACCTGGCAGCAAATTGATCCATCTCGGCGTTTCGCCCATCGCGACTCCAAGGCACAAAAAGAAGCTCTGTTATATTCCGATGCGTGAGGTGTCAGGAGAGTCCCGGACCCGGGCCCATAATATCGTCGGAAGAGTTAAGAGCCGTCAGATCTAGAGGGACACGTGGCACCATATTAAGCCATCTCGGCATATTGCTCATCGCAATTTCGAGTAGCAAGGATCAACCCCTTCATATTCACGAGCACCGAGGGTGCCTTGGGGATAAGTGTGTGGTCACAGCCCGTGGTCACTTGGGAAAGAAAAGAGCTGCTCAGGAAGGGCCGAAATCGTCATGTATGATTCATAGAAGGAATTACCGCGACCTCCAAGTGCCATTTGATCCGACCTCGGTCCTGGTTTTTGCTTGGAGTAAATGAAGGTGAGAAAGGGTGGTTGAAACCTCTCCTCATTCATTAAATGTGAAGAATGGAGGGTCTGGCAAGCGGACTGCTCGAGAGGGCTATGTGTACCCATTTTTCAGGGAAGCAATGCCGAGTTCTCGACTAGTCGGAGGAGGTCTGCACATGCTAACTCAACATTTATTGGCTTAGCTACTCCTCCCCTGCAAAGGCCACACGAAGTTAAGGAGACGTCTGACGAAGGACTTTCGCCTGAAGATTGATTTAAGAGACGCTACGCCTTGGAGGGCGAGCGCGCCTCTATTGGGAAAAATTTTCGAAGTATATGTACTCAGTTTTTTCATTTTTGAAGGTATCTATGGTAGAGCGAAGCTCCCGGTTGTAAAGTTTTAGCAAACACCCTAGTTCCTGGGTTATGCATCTGTATGTAAAATTTATTTTTTAATGAAAGGCAGTTTCCTTATTTCATCTAGTTTTCATCTCATACTGAGGGAGTTCATGATCGACTGATTCACACAAATTATGGCAATTATGCTGTGATAAAGGATTTATTGTGGCATTATTGTTTTCTTCAGTTTTCTGCGTTTGAATGCAAGAAGATCTTGCATTTATATGTTTTCTTCTATAGTTTGTTAGGAACTTGACGTTTATGACAGACCTTCGCATCTCTCTGATATAAGTCTTCCCCCTACTCACTCTTACTACAACTCACTATCTGAAGTTACCTAAGACCTCACTTGCCCATGCATGTCTGGCCTAGTTTCAGAGTTAGAACTACATCGTTGTGAGTTAACTTCCATTTGATCACCCCATTAAACAAATCGTGACATAAACTGATGGGTTTCGGGCTTTGCTCCTTCTACAATCCAGGGGTGACTTATGACGCTAAAAAAAGGAAAAAGAATACTTACACCACCTACAAGCCTTGTAACGAGAGCTTCCACTAGATTAGAAAAAGCTAAAGGGATGGCTAAAGGCATCAGTGAATCCCCTGAAGATAAACAAGACTACTTGGAAGACTCAGATTGTTTACCAGATGTACCTGGAGCTATAGATTCATCAAGTTCTGAGGAAGAGCATAGCTCAGAATTAGTCTCAAAGTACCAGGTTAAAGACAAGGAACCTAGTGTTGCCTTAAACCTGAATGAAATTGCACCTTCTGAAGAATTCTCAGGATTCAAAGTTAAAATTAGAACTGATAAGGAAAAGATAAAGGAATTTCAGAAAACAATAAGACAATTAAAGAAGGAGAAGGCGTAGATAGAACAGTGGAGTGCTCACCAGCAAGAAAGGATTCAAGGTCTTAAAAATAAGAAGAAAGAGAAAAGGGCATTGCTTAAAGAACTCAGGGAGATTAATTTCAGACTTTACTGGCACAATGTTGTGCTAACCACAAAGATCAAGCAGAAAAATGCCAAAGCCACTGCTGTGATTATATCCTAAAGGTAACATGGAGATTTGTTACAATCATGTTTAAATGTTTTCCAGGAAATATGGCAAAGCCTACTCATTTTGATTAGTGAAATGCTAAGACCTCGATCTGTTTTATAGAATCAAACAAAATTCCTATTTTGTAGAGTCAAATGTAATGCTGGAAATATTTGCTATATCAAGCTATTTAGCTGTGACCTATTTTTGGGGTTGTAGAAGATCTTTTTGAGTGAACTACTTTAGGAGTTGGATACTATTCGAATCTAGTCATTAAAGGCTGTACTAGATGATAGGATCTGGAAGTTTTATAGATAGTTTAAATAGACATAGGAAAGACCACGTTGAGGTCAAAAAATTGGAGATCCAGAGAACCTTTTTGTGGAGCTCATTGTAAATGGCATTTATGTTCAATTGACACTTAATAGCAAAGGCATATAGATGGTTAGACCTTCTTTTTTCTACTCTGTTATTTCTTTATTCATGCTTGAATTCATCAGATTTCAATGCTTTTTGATTCTTGATTGTGAATTTATAATGTGAAAATTTTGCTGTAAAGATAATTTTCAAGTTATGATATCAAGCTGATAGTCGTGTTTCTTTATGATATATTGAGATGATAAATCTTGTGAAGTTGATAAATTGAAGACTTCATCTTCATTTTCTTAAATTATTTTAGTCCATCTATGTGTCTACCTATTATTCAGCCAGTGGGATATGCTATGTTTTGATCTTGATTTTCATGTCATGCTGTAATCTTGACCCAGTTTTTAACCACCCTACAAAAACCAAATCATAAAACCTTAAAATAATTTGCAATAAACGAATGATGGCTTAGCTTGCCCTCTCACAGTCAAGTGCAACTTTAGGGACTAACATTTTTGGCACCATTGTCGGGGACGAAGAAACAGAGATATCTTCCTTAGGGAAACGACAAGTTTAGATTCAAATCTCGATGGTGAACAATATTTTGGATATTATCTAAGACTGTGAGTATTCACCTGGCGAATCCTCTGTGGTAATTCTAGCTCCTAAAAGAGAACATAAAGGACCTAAAACTCCTCTAAATCTTCTATCATCTAATAAGAGACCAGTAACAAGGAAAAATCCAGATCCTGAGCCTGTAGCAGCAGTACTAGATCCTAAAAAGATACTAAGAAAATCTAAAGTTCTTTCTGGTCAGTCTTCACTTTCAAAAGGGAAATTATCTTCAGAAAATTATCAAGCAGAATCTTCTGAAATCATCAAATACTAATCAAATGAAGATTTGAAACCCGGAAATGAAATTAAGCCTGTTGTTGAGTCTGATATAGTTTCATTCCCTTCAAACGTTTTAGAATTAAGTTAAGAACAAAAGAAGTTTCTTATTGAACTCATTAAACAGGAATATCCAAACTTCTTTCCTGTAACTGAAAATTTGAGAGGTCCTAGCACAGGTATTAAGAGTGAACCAGAGACACTTTCGTCATCTTTTGAAACTTTCTCATCTGGATATTTTAGATCACATTATTTTTCTTTTGAGAATCCTCTGTTTCTCAGCCCATTAGTTGATCATAGTCTAGAAGAGAAATACCCATCTACTGAAGATCAACACTCAGTGATAGTACATATAAGTTGTAATACACAAGGGACCCTTTCACCTACAACATCACAAATCTTGCTCACTCCCAAAGCTCCAAACACAGCTAATATGGCTGCAGACAGAATGGACGAAATAGTTGCAGCTAGGTATGCTCCCCTGGTACTTCCACAAGTTATGTATTCTTTTCCACCAAATGATTATATGAGATATTTGACCAGATTTAATGGAGATGGATCAGTTACTGTTGAAGAGCATTTGAGTTTGTTTTATAGTTTTGCAGACAATTTCAATGTAGAGCATGATGATGTGTGGATGAGACTATTCGTACAGAGTTTAAATGGGGAAGCAAGAAAGTGGTTCAAGAGTTTGCTTGCTAATTCAATAGCTGATATTGTAGCTTTAGATGAGGCATTTCTTGAACATTGGGTAGATAAAAAAGACTTTCAATACTACATTATTGAATTCGGTGCTTTAAGGAGAAAACAAGGTGAATCAATACCTGATTTTACCAAAAGGTTCAACCAGATGTATGGTAAAATTCCAGAGGAGATAAAACCTTCAAAGACATCAACTAAAATCACTTTTGCCAATGCATTCAATGCCGAATTTTCCTTGTTGCTTAGGGAAAGAAGAACCACTACCCTCATCCTGATGCAAGATGCATCTATTGAGGTAGAATAAAACATATTAGTAGCAGACAAATTGAAGTCTAGAAGTGATAGAGATAGGAAAAAGCAAATGGAAGAGTTGCCTTCATCTTCTAATTTAGCATCTGATACTAAAATGGATGAAGTGGCTAAGATGTTGAAAAATCTGACATCTGAAATGGCAAGGTTGAAGATGGAACAAAAATAGCCCAATAGACCTGCACAGGAGGGCGGTTACAGAAATCCAAATTAGTTTAGGAGACCAAACAATGTACCTCAAATCTTACCAAGAGAAAGAAAAAACCCAGATGACCAAAAGGTGTTACCTTGTTTTTAGAATAATGTAGTAGATGAGGAGGAAGATGAGGATGATATAGAAGAAGACCCTACAGTTCATTTGAATTATTTTGAATCATCTCCTCTACATGTGACGTAGCAGGAATATGAAGATTCTTATATTTCAAATTAGTTTGAGGAAGGGGATGGAGATGAGATTGTCCAGTAGGAACCTAAAGGGAAAAAATACAATCTCAGATTTGGTTCCCAGGCACCTAAAGTAGATACACCTATTTCTACAAAGAAGGCCAGTACTCCAATTAAGACAGGGGTGATCAAAGGTGTTCCCAATGTCCAAGTTGATCAACCATTGAAGCAACCTACCAAGGATAGCATTGTTGACATAAGGGAACCAAATAAAAATGTTTATGTTTTCAATTTAGAACATGAAATCAACAAAATCAAGATTCTAGTACCATTATTAGAACTCCTGAAAATAGAACCCTTCAGGAAAACTTTCCTTAAGGCTATACAGTCTCCAACTCATGTCACCTTCTCAGATACAATCAACCTTGAATATGAAAACCCTGCCATTACTATTGGACCTCACATTGAAGAACAAATTGATGCCTCTCCACCATTTTACATTTCACTAAATACCCATGACAAGATATTGCACAATTTCTTAATGGATTCTGGTGCCTCACATAATGTCATGCCTAAGGTGGTGATGGAAGAATTAGGGTTGGACATTACTAAACCATATCATGATCTCTATTATTTTGATTCCAAGAAATTAAAATGTCTTGGACTTATGAAAGATGTGGTTGTAACTCTTTCCCAATTACCTATGAAAAGTGTGGTATTAGATGTTATCGTGGCTGACATACCACCAAAATTTGGAATGCTTCTTTCAAGATCTTGGGCTAAGAAGGTAGGTGGCACTCTGCAAATGGACCTTAGCTATGCAACCATACCTATTTTTGGTGGGGAACAATGAAGATTATACAGAGAAGTCAGATTGTCTTATTTGGTAAGTGATCACGATAATCCCACTAATCATCCTATATTTGGTGTAGAAGATGATCTAGGTTCTTCTATTTTTCATATGAATGAGGAAATGGCAGAAGTATTAGTCAGAAAGTCAACAACTGCAGTGGGAGATAGTGAAGACAATTTTGTTTGGAAAATGTATTTTGACGAGGCTTGTTCCAAAGAAGGTTCTGGAGCTGGTATTGTCTTCATTTCCCCTACCAAGGAGGTTATTCCTATGTCATATAAACTTGAATTTCACACCACTAATAACATCAGTGAGTATGAATCTTTGTTGTTAGGTTTGAAAAATGCAAGAGACATGGGTATAGATAAGTTGTCTGTTTTTGGAGACTCCAAACTTATTGTTCACCAGGTTAGGAATATATATCAAACCAAATAGAAAAGATTGAAACAATACATAAATGAGGTGTGGGATTATGTGGATAATTTATTTTTGGCATTCAATATTACTTTTGTTCACAGGGATTTAAATCAACAGGATGACTCTTTGGCATTTGCAGCAAGAAACTTTAAAACTCCAATGTTTCCTAATCTGAAGTTTCAAATTGAAGTGAGACATAGACCCTCAATTCCAGATAATATAAAACATTGGCAGGCTTTTAAAGATGATGAGGAAATTCAGAGATTTTTGAAAACCATTGAAGAGTTTTCTAACATTTCAATTGATCAAGATGACGAATATGCAGAAGCACAAATACATACTGTAGCAGTTCTTCAAGATACTATTGTTGGTCACAAGATCATTGAACTGAAGACAAACCATCTTCCCAAGGGTTTGGTTCCATTAGAAAGGTTGTTCGATCATAATGATGTTTCCAGGAAGGTTGTTATCCAAACAGAAGAAACAGATGTGGAAGACTGTGACATTAGTTCAGATGCAAATCCCAGGTTGGTAAAGGTATCTAGGAAATTGTCACAAAAACAGAAAGAAGCATATGTTGAATTAATGAAACAATATTCAGATATGTTTTCCTGGTCTTATGAAGATATGAAAGTGTTTGATACAGAGATTATTCAACACAAAATTTCTCTGAAACTTGGATCAAAACCCGTTAAGCAGAAATTTAGGCAATTTAATCCTTTACTGTTACCTATAATAGAAAAGGAGTTGAAAAGGCTACTGGAAGCAAAAATCATAGTGCCACAAAGATACTCATAATGGGTAGCAAACCTTGTGCCCGTTAGAAAAAAGAATGGAGAGATAAGGCTCTATGTAGACTTCTGGAATCTAAATAGGTGCTCTCTGAAAGACAATTATCCATTACCAAAAATGGATTATATCTTACAAAGAGTTGTCGGTGCGAAGGGAATTTCTATGCTTGATGGATATCTAGGGTACAATCAAATATCAGTAATGGAAGAGGACAAAAAGAAAACAAATTTTACCACTCCCTGGGGCACCTTTATGTACGAAAAGATGCCTTTCGAGTTGATGAACGCTAGAGCTACATTTCAAAGGGCTATGGACATCGCTTTCATTGGGGAGAAAGACAGGTTTTTGGTTATTTACCTTGATGACATCATGGTATTTTCAGCATCTGATGAAGAACATTTACAACACTTGAAGCAGACCTTTGAGAAATGAAGGAAGTACGACATATCACTTAATCCCAAAAAATCACATTTTTCCATGGAGGAAGGAAAGATTCTTGGACACATCGTTTCTCCTGAAGGAATTAAAATAAATATGGAAAGATTAAAGGCTATTCAACTAATTGACATTTCGAGAAATAAAAAGTCCATTTAGTCCTTCATTGGTAAGATTAATTTTTTAAGGAGGTTTATACCTAACTTTGCAGAGATTGTCAAATACATCACTGACATGTTGAAACAAGATGCATAAATTAAGTGGATACTAGAAGCAAGAGAATCCTTCGAAAGGATCAAGCAGGCTATTGCTCAAGCACCTGTTCTAATTAGCCCAGATTTTTCTAAAGAGTTCATGATTTTTTCATTTGCATCAGAAAATACCATAGTTGTTGTTCTTCTGCAAAGAAATGAGCAAGCCCATGAGCATCCTATCTCCTTCTTTAGCAAAAATCTTAGGGACTCTGAATTGAAGTATGATCTAATAGAAAAGTAGGCCTATGCCTTAGTGAAGTCCTTAAAATCTTTCAAAGTGTATATTCTTCAATAAAAAATTACAGCTTATGTCCCAAGCAGTGCATTCAAAGAAATATTGGTTAAGCCTGATTGTGAAGGTAAGCGAGGGAAATGGATAACCAAAATTATGGAATATGATCTCACCATAAAGCCTACTCAGCTGATAAAGGGACAAGGCCTCACCAAATTAATGACAGAATCCAATTGCAAAGCAATTGGATTATATCATCTTTCAGACATGACACGGGAATCTTCTGTCCAGATTGAAGAAATTGATTTACAAATAAATAACAAGTATGTTTCTTCAGAATGGTACAAAGACCTCGTATTTTTTCTGCTGAATTTTCAACCTCCCCCAGAGTTGGATAAATCAAAATACAAATCATTAAAGTTGAGAGCCGTAAAGTACTGTATTGTTGATCAGACCCTGTTTTGGAAGGATCCCAACGGTTTTCTATTGAGGTGTGTGGATGAAAAGGAAGCTAAACAAATATTTCAAGATCTGCATCACGGTGTCTATGGAGGCCATCATCATTGGAAGGCTACTACCTTCAAAATTATTAGAGTAGGCTATTACTAGCCAGTTCTATTCTCAGATATTTTTGCTCAAGTCAGGGCATGCGAGCCTTGTCAGAAATTTGTTGGGAAGTAGAAACTTATATCTCTGCCTCTGAAACCAATCCTTGCCCATGGACCATTTCAACAGTGGGGATTAGATTTCATCGAAGAGATTAATCCCGCCTCCTCAGGACAACATAGATGGATTCTTATAGCTACGGATTATTTTACGAAGTGGATAGAAGCAATTTCGACTCGGAATACCACAGACAAGGTAATCATGGAATTTCTAGAGGGATATATTTTTTCTAGGTTTGGTTGTCCTAAAAAACTGGTCACTGATAATGCACAGGATTTTAAGTCAAATTCCATGATTGAATTCTGCAATAAATATAATATCAAATTGGTTCATTCTACTCCCTACTACCCCCAAGGGAACGGATTGGTTGAATCTTCCAATAAGACACTGGTAAGAATTATCAAAAAATTACTGGTAGAAAATAGAAAAGCATGGGCTTCCAAGTTAAATTTTGCTCTCTAGGTTGATCGTATCAGCAACAAGAAGGATATTGGGACATATACCTTCCAGATGGTATATGGGACAGAAGTTATCCCTCCAACTCAATTGGGCCTTCCAGTCTTAAATTTTCTGCAAGAAGAACGGGAAGAACCCAATGATGTCCAAAGAAGAATTTTTTAGTTGATTGAAGTTCAGCAGGTCAGAGAACAGGTTAACCAGAAAGATGTTGCTCATCAAAACAAAATCAAGGCTACATTCGATAAAGGAACAAAGAAAGATGTTTTCAATGAAGTGGATTTGGTGTTGAGATGAGACGCCAGGAGAGAAGATAAAGCAAAATATGGAAAGTTCGATAATCTATGGTATGGTCCTTTCAGGATAGCCAAGGTAATGAACAATAAAACTTTTCTCCTACATAATTTAGACAACATTGAAATTTTTGGGGGCCCAGTGAATGGGAGGTTCTTGAAGCACTATTTCAAATATAGACTCCATATACCCAATGGACTTGTTTTTACAGTTATGCTGAGAATAAAAGACTGACAATCGCAGGGGAATCAATGAATCAAAGATAAAGGAAAGGCAATGGTCTGCAGTTCTTGGATTTTAGTATCAAAACTCCATCCCCAGAAGGAGCCAATGTTAGTCTCTAATTTTGTCTTGGTTTAGTGAGAAACCCTTATCCTAAACCCTCCTTACCCATTCTTCATTTTTTTTTACAGTCGATTTCAATTTTTCGATTTTGGTATTTTGTGGTTTGCATTACAGTCTTTGATAATTTATTTAAGTTTGATTTTGAAAACACATTGTTTAAAATTGAGGTGTCTCTATATATGCCGTTTGAATTTCAAATTTTCAAGTTTTGCTAAGTTGTTAAACGAGCTACGGGAATAAGCCTATTCCTGTAGCACCAAATAATCATGCCATGATATGCGCCTGCCATCCCAATTTCATTATGATGACACGAATCATGAATTGAGAGTTTGTATGCGTCCACGAAAGCTTGGCAATCATTTCCAAATCTGACAGTTTCAGAATATAATTGATGTGTACGTGCACAGGACTCATTTCAAATTACCCGTTGCTTGATGATCATTATATGTTACCTATTCGAGTTGGCTTATTTTAGGCTTGCAGTGAGGAATGCAGGTATCCATTCAAAGAAACGGTATACACTAACAATTGCAGGTGGTGAATTTCAAACCCAAGGACGACAGTTGCAGAATTGTGTTTGATGGCGCCAAAGAGGAGAAGACATGTTGCCAGAATAGAACCAGAGGGTGCCGAACTTCTTGAATCCCATCCTTAGATGGCTCAAAGGTTCAGAAACGCCGGGTGGTTTGAGTTTCTCACCACTTTTCAGGGTTACGATGAGCAGGTTTCCATGGAGTTCGCTCTGAATTTCGATGGTCACGAGGTCGAAATCGATAATATGTTGATTCTAGTGACAGAGCAAACTATTGAAAAGGCTTGCAGGCTCGTGGTTGGAGGGGAAATATGGTGGAAGAAAGAGTACGTGGTTACTGAATTTGTAAATCAATTCCTCCTTCCAGATAAGCAGAATCCATATTGGAGAAGGGGAATACCTCGTAGTTGGGTTCGACCCGAATGGCACACCGCTCTGGTTGTGATTCACAAGTACATCACCTACGAAGGAAGGTTTTCATTGGTTTATATCTACCATATCAGAATACTAATGCATCTAAATGGTGATTACCCTTATAAGCTCCCTTATTTTCTGCTTAAAATCTTGACAAAAATGTCCAAGAAAGTGCAGTCACTTTCTACCAATGCTAAAAATAGTATGTTCCATCAACTTCTGATTAAAAACCTAGTCATGTTTTCTTTGAACGAATTACAGAAGCCCTGGAGCTGGCTCACACAATCCTTAAACCCTATCACTCATTCCAATAAGCAGAAGAAAGGCAGAGGGAGGAAGACCATCACACAGAGTCGAGATATTTCTAATGAAAACCCTGTGAAAGATGAGTCTTCTGATATCAAGGTGACTAGGAGGAGCAAAAATAAAAGACCTAGATGGGAGCCCGAAATTGAAAAATTTCATGAAGAAGATGTTAAAGGGGAAACAGATTCAGATAATGATCTTGCTACTCAAACTACAATCAAGCTTGAAATGCCATCAACCAGCAAAAGAAGGGTTGCAACCAAAGGGAAAAAGGTTAAAGGTGTGTGTGTATCACAAAAACCTCAAAGAAATTCGACTAAGGTTACCAACAAGTATAGGTTGAAGTCAAAGGCAATGTTTGTTATCACTGAAATTTCATCTGCACATGGCGACAATAACTCCACATCATCAAAACAGCAATGAAGTCATTCACGACACTGAATTAAGTTCACAGCATTCCAGAAGGGTCAAAAACTATACAAAGTAACCAAAAATTGAAGGGCACTCTACAACAACTTGATGCGCGCGCATATGCGCGGGACAAAAACGTGTTACTAGCACATATGCGCCCGACGCGCGCCTGTCAACACAAAAACCCGTGCATCTGCTAATACGGTGCATTAATTACATAAGTCGGCCTCCCGACCGCCTGTGAACCGGCCCCCAAGATGATTTGACTCTCAAATCAGAGTCGGCTCTGCAAATTCGGCGAATTAATGACTTAAGTGAACCCTAAACAGGTCCGTGTTTACACCGGAAGTTGGTTACGTGACCGCCTGGAAAATTGCTATAAATAGCCGTGAAGACTCATTGTTTTAGCAGAGAA